>PITA01008986.1:0-80761 GCA_004023965.1 Spilogale gracilis
CCCTGACTGCCACCAAATTTAATATCTTTCTCTTTTATAACTAATTGGAAACACTTAATTTAAACCAGTTTCTGGTTTTTCCAACTGTATTGTTAATTTCTTAGACCATGTATTTTCACATTAAGAAATCTGAATTACTGGGCACCTGGGTGGCTCTTGGGTTAAAGCCTCTGCCTTGGGCTCAGGGTCCTGGGATCCATATATATATACACAATATATATATACACAAAATGTCTGCTTCCCTCCTAAAAGTTCTATTCTTACCTTCTGCCCAACAAGAATGAGCCCAATAGGAGTGCCTAGATGGCTCAGTCCATTAAGTATCTGACCCTTGATTTTGGCTCAGGTTATGATCTTAGGTTATGATCTAAGGATCGTGAGATCAATCCCTGTATCCAGCTCTGTGCTGGGCATGAAGCCTCCTTAAGATTCTCTCCCTTTGCCCCTCCCCCACCAAAAAAAGAGAATGAGGCCAATAAGTGATGTTGCTCTGTTTGATTATACACCTTTAGTGCCAAAAATAGTTTTTTTTTCTTTTAAGCTTCTAAAACTAATGAGTATATAAATACCTCTTGTGGTGGAATCACTCAGGGTCTCAGCAAAGGAGAGACAATGGAACAATTAATATCCACCTTCTTCCTTGGGGCTCTGTCAGAATTTCTTAATCTTTGAATTGTTATATAAAGGACAGCATGTCAAGGAGAATATGCATTAGGGTTAATGAAAAGAAGTAGGATTTGGTGGGAGGATCTCTCAGCTGGGAACCAGAAACAGCAAGTCTACTTCAGGTGACTGGTATACTTCTGTATATGATGCTGTGCTCTTAGACCTAGACAGTTTGTCTGTTTGACCTTTAAAGTTATACTTTAAGGGTACATAATTTGAGAAGCATTTCATATTATAAAACATAGTCATCACTTCAAATCAAATAACATGCATGCATAGAAAAAGTATGGTCAGAGGTGCCTGGGTGGCTCAGGTGGTAAAGCGTCTGCCTTCCGCTCAGGTCATGGTCTCAGGGTCCTGGGATCAAGCTGTTCATCAGGCTCCCTGTTCAGTGGGGAGCCTGCTTCTCCGTCTACCTGTCACTCCCCCTACTTGTGTGCATGCCCTCTCTCTCTGTCAGATAAATAAATAAAATCTTAAAAAAAAAAAAAGAAAGAAAAAGTATGGTTAGTTACATGTAAAACTGAGATTAATAATAATCATCTTGGTGAGGGAGGGAGGTGCCTGTCTGGCACGGTTGGTAGAACATGCCACTATTGATCTTAGAGTTGTAAGTTTGAGCCCCATGTTGGATGCAGAGATTACTTAAAAAATAAAATCTTGGGGGCGCCTGGGTGGCTCAGTTGGTTGGGCGACTGCCTTCAGCTCAGGTCATGATCCCGGAGACCCGGGATCGAGTCCCACGTCGGGCTCCCTGCTCGGCGGGAAGCCTGCTTCTCCCTCTCTCACTCCCCTTGCTTGTGTTCCCTCTCTGGCTGTGTTTCTCTCTGTCAAATAAATAAAATCTTTAAAAAAATTTAAAAAAATAAATAAATAAAAAAATAAAATCTTGGGAGGGGGGTGGAGGGATGGGAGAGCCTGGTGGTGGGTACTGGGGACACCTAAAGCGTGGAGCACTGGGTGTGGGGAATGGGGAATGAATCTTGAAACACTGGAAAAAAAAATTTTAGTACCAATAAAAAAAAATAATAAATAAAATAAAATAAAATAAAATAAAATAAAATAAAATCTTAAAAAAAAAAGTAGCATCTGCCTGGCTTATTCAGTTAAGCAGCTGACTCTTGGTTTTGGCTCAGGTCATGATCTTAAGGTCCTAGGATCAAGCCCCATGTTGGGCTCCATATTCAGTAGGGAGTCTATTTGAGGATTCTCTGTTTCCATCGCCCTCTGCTCCACCTCCCACTTATGTGTGCGCTCCCTCTCTCTAAAATAAAAAATCTTAAAAAAAAAAAAAAAAACAGTTAAAAAAATAGTAATTATCGGGGCACCTGGGTGGCTCAGTTGGTTAAGCAACTGCCTTCGGCTCAGGATATGATCCTGGAGATCTGGAATCAAGTCCCACATCGGGCTCCCTGCTCTGCGGGAAGCCTGCTTCTCCCTCTCTCACTCCCCCTGCTTGTGTTCCCCCTCTGGCTGTGTTTCTCTTTGTCAAAATAAATAAAATCTTAAAAAAAAAAAGTAAAAAAAAATAGTAATTCTGGGTAATGGAATTATACAGAGATTTATAAAATAGTTTTTCTTTTTTGAATATTTGTATTTTCTATGCTTTTCCTTTTTAGTTTTTTCCATAGTTAACATATATTTTGTGTAATAAAAATTAAGGATTTAAATGATATAAACTGATTTCAAATAAGTTTTGCAATTTTCTCATTTGTTCATTCAACCAACATTTACTGAATTCCTGCTATGTGCATGGCAGTGTGACAACTGCTTTGGAAAAAACAAAAGAAACAGAAGAGTTAATGTACTTCCTTTTAACTATACTGATGTATATATACTTATTGACTGACGATTAGGTAGATAAAATGCACAGGGAATAATAGAAAACAGAAAATTCAAGAGAGTATGACAAACTGTTTTATAGCCTGAGTAGATAGAAAACAAAAGAAGTAAAAATGCAGTAAGGTGTTTTTTAGGGAAAAGGTTGATTATGACCGTTTTGAGCTAGGATAATGACTGGGGGAAATAGAAGAGGTTAAGCATTACAAATGGAAAGAAATGATAGGAATGTTGACAAGTGAAAGTCTTAAAATTGTATGTCAGGATGGTAAAAAGGCTAACTTGGTCAATACAGAGAAATCAAAATGGGAATTCAAGAGAAATTTGTTTTTAAAAAAATGTTAAATACTGGACCATGGGCTTTAAATTTGGTTCCATAGGCCACCCACCATAGTTCTTGAAAAGTAAAGTTATCAAGATAAAAATTGTTAAGGGATGATTACAATTTTGTTTTGTTTTGGCTGCATTGCCTGAGTTTTGTTAGAACAAAGAAATACTGGAATCTGGGAAATGAGCAGTCTTGCCGTTGTGCTCAGTCCAGGTGTGAGGTAATGAAGCCAGATCAGATGAGTGACTATCAGATGGAGTAAAATTTACTGTCAGCAATCATAAAACTCTGTATGACTTGGCACCTGATTAAATGTAGGGAACAAGGAGTATAGGAACAAAAGTTACTCCAGAAAAACTGATACAAAATTGCGGTGGAGAAATGTGGCATTATGTATCAAGATCCTTTCCTGGAGTCTGGCCAGCTCACACTCTAGAGCATACGACTCTTGATCTCAGGGTTGACTAAAAAAATCCTTTCTCTAAGATTTTATTTACATCTACTAAAATGGCTAAAATCCAAATAACCGACAATACCCATTGTCGGTGAGCATGCGAAGCAACAAGAATTTACTCCCCGCTGTATGGTGCAACCACTTTAGAAGAGAGTTTGCAAGTTTTTTACAAAGCTACACATAGTCTCACCATATGATCTGCAGTTGCACTCCTGGGTATTTAGCCACGGAGTGGAAAACATATCCACATAAAGTTCTGCATGTGAGAGGTGCCTGGGTGGCTCATTTGGTTGAGTGTCTGCCTTCCGCACAGGTCATGATCCTAGAGTCGTGGGATCAAGTCCTGCACTGGGCTCCCAGCTCTGCCAGGAGTCTGCTTCTCCCTCTGACCTTCTCCCCTCTCATTTCTCTCTCACTCTTATAAATAAATAAAATCTTTTTAAAAAATTCTGCATGTAATTGTTCATAGCAGTCTTCTTCATAACCACCAATACATTGAAACAATCAAGGCCTCCTTTGAAAAGTGTATAAACAAACATGTTTTCACCATATGATAGAATACTATTCAGTAATAAAAAAGAAAGACATAGATGAATTTTAAATGCATGTTGCTAAGCCAAGGAAGGAAGCCAGTCTGAAAAAGCTGCATACTGTATGATTCTATTTATATGTGACATTCTGGAAAAGGCAAAACTGTGGAGATGGTAAACAGATCAACGACTACCAGGGGTTGAGGTGGGGGAAGGGTTAAATAAATGAAGCACAGGGACTTTTCAGGCTGGTAAAATTCTTTTTTTTTTTTTAAGGTTTTATTTATTTGACAGAGAGAAACACAGCCAGAGAGGGAACACAGCAGGGGGAGTGAGAGAGGGAGAAGCAGGCTTCCCGCAGAGCAGGGAGCCCGATGTGGGACTCGATCCCGGATCTCCGGGATCATGACCTGAGCCGAAGGCAGTCGCTTAACCAACTGAGCCACCCAGGTGCCCCAACATCTTGCTTTTTAATAACATTCTCCAGTAAGAGGAACCATGGCTCCATGGAGAAATGGATGAGTCTAGAACTGGGACAGGAAATATACAAGGTGAACCTGGAGCATCTTCTAGGGCCAGAAAGTAAGAATAGTAAACATGAATGCATGCACACATGAACACACAGATGCACAGACACACACGCACTAATGAGGACATCTGAGAGAGATAAAAGGAGCTAACTCAAAGAGCTCCCAATGGCCAAAGTTGGAATAATTTGAACAAATAAGTAGTATTGAATTATGGCCCAAAGTATAAAATAAATATCCTTAAATCCATATAGGTATAAATAAATGTTTGAATAAATAAATAAATGGGGGGAATAGGTAAGTCTTCCAAGTAGAAGAATTCCAAATTTATGTAGAAACCCCACCCTTAAGGAGGTGAAGTCCCCTCTCCTTAAGTTTGGGCTGTGCATAGTGATATCCTTCCAAAGAGTAAAATATGGGGGTGCTTGGGTGGCTCTATTGTTAAGCATTTGCCTTGGGCTTGGGTCATGATCCCAGGGTCCTGGAATCGAGCCCCACAGCCGGCTCCCTGCTCAGCAGGAGGCCTGCTTCTCCCTCTCTCACTCCTCCTGCTTGTGTTCCCTCTCTCCCTGTGTTTATCTCTGTCAAATAAATAAATGAAAATCTTAAAAAATAAAATAAAATATGGAAAGGAGGCGGGGGAAGAGTGTTGATACTGGAGAAACCTGACAAATAGTACCTCAGCCAGGTTATCAGGATTAACATCAATAGTGATAACTCATATTGATAGTGTATACTCTACACTCTGAGGTGAAGTTCTGAGAGGTGAAAGTCTGCAAAACTGTCACAGTCGAGTGGAGCCCAAGGAGACATGATGAAATGTAATGTGTTATCCTGGGTGGAATACTGGAACAGAAGAAGGACATGAGGTAAACTTGAAGTAAATTTGAATAAAGTATGGATCTCAGTAATAATGTATCAGTTAGCTAATAATATGTCAATGTTTTATTAATTGTGACACATGTACCATGCTAATGTAAGATATTAGTAATAGAAGAAATTGGATATGGGCTGTGTGGAAACTGTACTATCTTCCCAACTTTTCTTTAAATCTAAAACTATTCTATGGGGTACCTGGGTGTCTCAGTCAGTTAAGCATCCAACTCTTGGTTTCAGCTCAGGTTAAGATCTCAGGGTTGTGATATTGAGCCCAGTGTTCAGCTCCGTGCTGAGCATGAAGCCAGCTTAAAATTCTCTCTCCCTCCACCCCCCTCAAAATTTAACTCTAAACTATTCTAAAATTTAAATGGTTTTATTTTTATTTTTTCAGTTTTGTTGAGATATAATTTATCTATAACATTGGATTAATTTGAAGTATAACAACCTTAAGTTTGATTTGATATTGCAAAATGATTGCCACAATAAGTTTAATTAACATACATTATCTCACATACTTATAAATTTTTCTTCTTGTGTTGGGAACTTTTAAGATCCTACTTTCTTGTGAAAGTTTATTTTTTTAAATGCTTTTTCCTTTGGGGGTTACTTGGGTGGCTCAGTCAGTTAACTGTTTAAAAAATAATAAGAAACATCAGACACAGATAGATATCTATGGATGGTGGGATAGTGGGTTTATTTATTGATCTATCTATTTATGTTTCCAATTTTTCTGTAAGTAATGTATTACTCTGGTGATCAAAAAAATGTAATAAAGGTTGTAAGAAAAAATCACGGTAGGTATAAAATCAAAGGATTGATCAAATGGGATACTTGCTGGCAGGGTTGGAAAAATAAAGTGGGAACAATTCTTTTTCTTTTTTTTTTAAGACTTATTTATTTATTTATTTATTTATTTATTTATTTATTTATTTATTTAACAGAGATCTCAAGTAGGCAGAGAGACAGGCAGAGAATGAGGGGCAAGCAGGCTCCCTACTGAGCAGAGAGCCCCATGGAAGCCCAGGTCCCCAATCCCAGGACCCTGAAATCATGACCTGAGCTGAAGGCAGAGGCTTTAACCCACTGAGCCACCCAGGCACCCAACAATTCTTTTTCTTTTTCAGACAAAGAAGATAATAATGGGTTCACCTTATGTGTTTGGTTTCAGACTGCAATGGGAAGAATTTTTTGTTGTTGTTTTTTAAAGCTTTATTTATGTATTTGTCAGAGAGAGAGAGAGGCATCAAGAGAGGGAATACAAGCAGGGGAGTGGGAGGAGGAGAAATAGGCTCCCCACAGAGCAAGAAGCACGATGCGGGGCTGCATCCCAGGACCCTGGGATCATGACCCCAGTTGAATGCAGGCACTTAACGACTGAGCCAACCAGGTGCCCCTGCAATGGGAAGAACTTAGATATGTGCAACATTATATGGTAACCCCCAAAGAAACATACTCAACAGAAACACAGATTATCATTACTGTAACTGGAAACAACTTTTTTTGAAGATTTTATTTATTTTTGAGAAAGAGAACATGAGCAGTGGGAGAGGCAGAAGGAGAGGGAGAAGCAGACTGTACTGAGCAGGGAGCCCAATGCTCCCAGTGCTCCCAGGACCCTGGGATCATAACCCGAGCCCAAGGCAGATGCTCACCTGACTGAGCCACCCAGGCGCCCCTGGAAGCAAATTTTTAAAAGATGTAAAATTGTAGCTTTAGTTTTCATAAAAGAAAACATCTCTCTGCAGTAAGGTCATGTGGTTAGCAATGAAGATTAAGCCATTTTGGAATGCCTGTGTGGCTCAGTTGGTTAAGCAACTGCCTTCGGCTCAGGTCATGATCCCGGAGACCCAGGATCGAGTCCCACATCAGACTCCCTGCTTGGCGGGAAGCCTGCTTCTCCCTCTCTCACTCCCCCTGCTTGTGTTCCCTCTCTGGCTGTGTTTCTCACTGTCAAATAAATAAAATCTTAAAAAAAAAAAAAAAAGAGTAAGCCATTTTACCCCCAAGTGAATCCTTGGTGAATACATTTTGGGTATTGGCTCCACAGAAAGATGCATACTGAAAATATGCTTTCCTCCACTCCTCAGTGGTAATTAGAAGGTAAAGGAATCACACTGATGAATAAGTATCAGCAAGTGTATAGGCCATCAGCCCACATACCTTGATACACAGTTGTATAAGCTCATTGACAAGAAAAGGATTCTAAGAGCCTGCAATCAATAGATCCTTTGAAGAAAACCAGAACTTTGCCATGTGCATCACAATGAAGCCCCTACCTCTCCTATTCTATAGATGTGGGAAACCTGAAGACTCCAAACATCCTGTTTACCTATATTCTCTTGTACCCTACAATTTGGACAGCCACACCTACCTTCTCTAGAGCTCTCCTCCATAGCTACCAGGGCATTCTGCCACAGACTGTAGAAGGTCCCAGAGCTGGTGAAAGTTTAGAATCTCAATTCCTGAGCACTTTCCTGATGAGAGAACAGTTAGATAGAAAACCCCGCAGCAAGATGCAGCCTATCTTCCAGGTGGTCTGGCTTATAGTGAATGAGTACTTTTGAATCAGAAGGACCCTTAAGGAGTTCTCTAGGTCTCATACTACCCCTTTAATAAAGAAGAAACTGGAGGACTGGGCATTAGGGTCAGTACCTCCTGCAAAAATCTCTAAGGTGATGTTTCCATCCTTCACCCTCTGATGTTTCCTGTAAGAATCAGAAGTACATCATTGCTTACCAAAGTGAGAAGAGAGCAAGCCCAGGATTCCAAATCAAAGAGCAATTTTGACTTATAAGTGAGAACTGAGTCACTCTGAGGACTGTTCTTAGAGACTCTTGTGGAGTGTTTGAACTCAACCTTGTTTACCACACCCTTGTTCATCAAGGCAGACCTATAAACCAAGAGACGCAGCATGGCGTTCACCTGCAGGGCAGGTTAACAGTGCCACCTCCCAGATGTTCTTCCCCAAGGAACTGACATGGTGTTTGTGTGACTCCAAGAGGACACCTATAGACAGTCTAGTTGAAACATGAGTCTGGTATAAGCTCGTAGAAGCTGTAAGAACAATTGTGGTCAAGATCTACTCTGGAACTTTTTAGCTAGAGAGACCTCTTAAACCCTGGCATTGGCACCGCTGGTGACAAGGAAGAAAAAAACAGCCAGGGTTGGACTTCTCCAGGATAGATCTTATAGATGAAAAAGGTTTGTCATTTGAAGAAGATTGCTTCACCATTACAAGAGTTATGTAGGACAGAAGCCTCAGAAATGGGCAAACCTGTCAGTGGCTTTTGGGGTTTGGTTAAAGTGCTAGCCTGTCCCAGTGCCTCTCTGCCCATAAGCTCACAGAGTTTTTAACCAAGATTGAGCCATTAAAGAGAGTCCAAAGACAGCAACAGTACTATTCTGTGTACTAGAAATTTCATATAAATATTAGAATTCCTAGAGAGTAACTGAAGGACTCAAAAATATTTTAAAACTGCCAAAAGCACTAATGAAACCACTATTCAGGGCCTGATCATCTCATTCCCAACAATTACTCTCACAAGTTCCTTCTTGTACTCTCACATGGCATTAGTAGGAGTGTAAATTGATAAAATCTTTAGGGAAATAAGTTTGGAGTTGCCTTCACATTTTAAAAATGTATTCATGCTTTGATCTAGCAAAATCCACTTCCAGCTTTGGGATAATTGGCACAGAGACACTCACACATGAGTTCAAAAATATGTATATGAAGGTGTTCACTGAAACCTTGCTTGTCCATCAATAAGTGGTTAAACAAGTATTAGTGCAATTATAAATTGCTAACCATCTGAGCTTTTAGCAACTCATCATCTTTTTGCTGGTGGAGGGTCTTGCCTCGATATTGATGTCTTCTAACTGAGCAGGGTGATGGTTGCTGAAGACTGGAGTGGATGTGGCCATTTCTTAAAATAAGACAACAGTGAAGTTTGCCTCATTAAAGGACTCTTCTTTTCATGAATGAATTTTTGTATACCATGTAATGCTGTTTGACAGTATTTTACTCACAGTAGAGCTTCTTTCAAAATTTGGAGTTAATCCTGGGGTGCCTGGCAGGCTCAGTAGAGCATGAGACTCATGAGAGTTCAAGCCCCATATTAGGTGGAGAGATTACTTAAAAAATTAAATTAGGCGGCGCCTGGGTGGCTCAGTTGGTTAAGCAACTGCCTTCGGCTCAGGTCATGATCCCGGAGACCCGGGATCAAACCCACATCGGGCTCCCTGCTCGGCGGGAAACCTGCTTCTCCCTCTCTCATTCCCCCTGCTTGTGTTCCCTCTCTCGCTGTGTTTCTTGCTGTCAAATAAATAAAATCTTTTAAAAAAAATTAAATTAAAAAAAAAAACTGGGATCAATCCTTTCAAACCCTGCTGCTGCTTTATCAACTAAGTTTATATAATATTCTTCTTTTTTAAGATTTTATTTATTTATTTGACAGAGAGAAACACAGCTAGAGAGGAAACACAAGCAGGGGGAGTGAGAGAAGGAGAAGCAGGCTTCCCGCCAAACAGGGAGCCCAATGTGGGGCTTGATCCCAGGACTCTGGGATCATGACTCTAGCCGAAGGCAGACACTTAACGACTGAACCACCGAGGCACCCCTAAGTTTATATAATATTCTTAAGCCTTTATTGCCATTGCGACAATCTTCGCAACATCTTCATTGGGAGTAGAGTCTGTCTTTTTTTTTTTTTTTTTTTTTTTACCTGAGAGAGAGAGCACAAGCAGTGTGAGGGGGAGAAGCAGATTCCCTGGTGAGCAGGGAGCTGGACTCAGGGCTTCATCTCAAAACCCTGGAATCATGTTCTAGGCCAAAAGCAGATGCTTAACCAAATGAGCCACCCAGGTACCCAGGAGTAGATTCCATCTTAAGAAACTGCTTTCCTGGGGTGCCTGGGTGGCTCAGTTGGATAAGCAACTGCTTTCAGCTCAGGTCATGATCCTGGAGACCCGGGATCGAGCCCCACATCGGGCTTCCTGCTCCGCCGGAGGCCTGCTTTTCCCTCTCTTGGTCCCTCTGCTTGTGTCCCCTCTCTAGCTGTGTTTCTCTCTGTCAAATAAATAAACAAATAAATAAATAATTTTGGAAACTGCTTTCTTTGCTCATCTGTAAGAAGGAAATTCTCATCTGTTCAAGTTTTACCATGAAACTGTGGCAATTCAGTCACATCTTCAGGCTCCACTTCTAATTCTGTTCCTCTTGCTATTGCCATCACATCTACAGTTACTTCTTCCACTGAAGTCTGAAGCCCCTGATAGTCATCCATGAGGGTTGACATTGACTTTTTCCAAACACCTGTCAATGTTGGTAGTTTAAATCCTGAACATTCTTAATGGCATCTAGACTTGTGAATCCTTTACAGAAGGTTTTCAATTTAATTTGCCTATCTTGATTTTTAATGTGTCTTCCTCACTAAGCTTAATCATTTCTAGCTTTTGATTTAAAGTGAGAAACATGCCATTTTTTCTTTCATTTGAACTCTTAGAGGCCTCTGTAGTGTTGTTAATCAGTCTAATGTCAATATTGTTGTGACTCAGGGATTAGGAAGGCCTGAGGGGAGGAAGATAGGGGAACAGGTGGTGGATGAAGCAGTCAGAACACACACAACATTTACTAAGTTTGCCCTATGTGGGCACAGTCCATGCAAAACAATTACAATAGCAACATCAAAAATCACTAATCACTGATCACCAAAACAAATATATGAAAGAGTCTGAAATATTGCAAGAATTACCAAAATATGACAAAGAGACACGAAGTGAGCAAATGCTGTTGCAAAAATGGCACCTATAGGGGCAGCATCTGAATCTTGATCTCCACTCTGGTCTTGATCTCAGTGTCCTTAGTTCAAACCCCTCATTGGGCTCCACACTGGGCATGGAACCTACTGTAAAAAAAAAAAAAAAAAAGTTCTACATGTGGAAAGTGGGAGATGAATTTCTTACCTAGGTCTGCAAACTCTAAGTGTTAAGCTCTCAACAGAGAATAATAGAAAAGTTTCACTTAAGGGACACCTCTGGGTTGCTCAGTCAGTTGAGCTTCCAACTTTTGATTTGGGCTCAGGTTGTGATCTCAGAGTCATGGGATCCAACTGGCTTAGGGTTCAGGTCTCAGAGAGGACTTTGCTTCTCTCTCTCTCCCTCTTCCTCTCCCTTGACTCCTACATGCTCTCTCTTCTCTCTTTCTAAAACAAATAAATAAAATCTTTTTAAAAATAGGGCGCCTGGGTGGCTCAGTTGGTTGAGCGACTGCCTTCGGCTCAGGTCATGATCCCGGAGACCTGGGATCGAGTCCCGCATCGGGCTCCCTGCTCGGCGGGAGGCCTGCTTCTCCCTCTCTCACTCCCCCTGCTTGTGTTCCCCCTCTGGCTGTGTTTCTATCAAATGAATAAAATCTTTTTTTAAAAAAATGTCCTTAATGGGGGTGCCTGGGTGATTCCATCTGTTGAGCGTCAGACTCTTGGTTTCTGGGGTCGTGATCTCAGAGTCATGGGATCAAGCCCCACATAGGGCTCCACACTCAGCACATAGTCTGCTTGTCCCTCTCCCTCTGCTCCTTCCCCCCACCCCTGCTTGTTCTCGCTCCCTAAAATAAATAAATAAAATCTGCTAATAATGGGCTCCTGGGTGGCTCAGTCAGTTAAGTGTCTGCTTTTGGCTCAGATCATGATCCCAGGGTCCTGGGATCGAGTCCCACATCCAGCTCCCTAGTTAGTGGGAGATCTGCTTCTCCCTATGCCTCTCCCCTACTTCTGTGCTCTCTCTCTCTCTCTCTCTCTCTCTCAAAAATAAATAAATAAAAATTTTAAAAAGTTTTAAAAAGATAAAACTGTTCTAATGAAATTGTAAAGATTAATTGTATTCATTAAGTCTCAACCTTTGAGTACATATTTTTTAATATTCTATGTGAGGAAATGAGAAATATACATAGAACACTTCTCTTTTTTTTTTAAAGATTTTTATTTATTTGACAGAGAGAAACACAGCCAGAGAGGGAACACAAGCAGGAGGAGTGAGAGAGGGAACAGCAGGCTTCCCGCCGAGCAGGGAGCCCGATGTGGGACTCGATCCCGGGTCTCCCGGATCATGACCTGAGCCAAAGGCAGTCGCTTAACCAACTGCGCCAACCAGGCGCCCCTACATAGAACACTTCTGCTAAACATTGGTTGTCTCAAGGAAAAACATTCCTGCAACTATTTTTGTTGTAGGTTGAACTAACCATTTTTTTCATGGAACATTATTTTTACTTGGAAGTATGACTGACATAAATTGTAGTAACTCAGACATGTGTATTTGGCAGACATTTTCTGGACTCTGCCACTTGAAGGAAAACAGCTGACAGTATTTGTTTCCAAATATAAAATTCAAGCTTTGGGGCAAAAATGAGGATTTTTGGAAAATTGCATCCACTGTCATTGGTTAACAGTCCTCCAGACTTAAAAACTTTTCGATGAGATAGGTAATGATATTGCCAAATGTACTTTTGACATTCTATAATCAAATGTGTCAGTATTTGCAAGGGCTGCATAACTCAGTGAACTGTATTTCCCAAATGACCAATGCATGGTAGTATAAAACCATGCATAAATAAAAGAACATGCAAAGATAGACCAGTGGATTTTAATGTAACAGAGTATGAAAAATTTATAGTTACGGTTTCAACCTTTAGAAAACTAACAGTTGTTAAGTTGTGGTGTGATATTAAAGATAATAATGAAGGGCACCTGGGTGGCTCAGTCAGTTAAGTGTCTGACTCGTGATTTCAACTCATGTCATGATCTCATGGGTCATGAGATGGAGCCCTGCATTGTGATCCATGGTCTGTGCTCAGCAGGGGATCTGCTTGAGATTTTTTTTTCTCTCTCATTGTGCCCCTCCCCCCTGTTCTTGCACACACACTCTCTATATATAAAATAAATAAATCTTTTTTAAAAAGATAATAACCACAATTATCTGAAAAAAACATTAAAATATCCATTCTTTTCCAACTACATATCCATGTGAGTCCAGATTTTCTTCATCTTCTTCAATGAAAATACTATATTGCAATTGACTGAATGTTGAAGCAGATAAGAGAATCTGTCTTTTATTAAGCCAGACATGAAAAATTCACTCTTACTATTTTGCTTGGAAAAATACCTTTTTTCTCAAAAATATGTTACTTACATTCACA
Source organism: Spilogale gracilis (assembly GCA_004023965.1). Taxonomy (NCBI): domain Eukaryota; kingdom Metazoa; phylum Chordata; class Mammalia; order Carnivora; family Mephitidae; genus Spilogale; species Spilogale gracilis. Next base: position 13,412 of record PITA01008986.1, read on the forward strand.
TTTATGAACTGAACAGACTTTTGTAAATTCCTCAGTTTTAATTTCTGATTAAAATTTAAACACTAAATACCAATAGATAAAACACATATATATAAACAAGAGCTCTTTGGGTCTTTAATAATAAATAAAAGGACTTTGAGTCTTTAATAATTTTTAAGAGTGTAAGTGGTTTGGAGAATAGAAGGTCTCCAAACTGCTGCAATCCTATATAGCAGTTGCAGGAGAGGTGGAAGCTTGGAGGAGATGACTTATGAAGACTGCTGGGTTTTCAGTCTTTCCTTACTCTGCCAACTCTCATCTTTAACCCAGCCATTAAAGTTTGGGAGCAGAACTGTGTTCTGGGCATCTCTGGTGTGACTTTATGAAAAAGAATGAGGAATGGGCACTCCTTTCAGTCTTTTCTCCCACTCTAATTCTCCGGACAAGACTGGCAGTTGTATAGGGTGAACAGAGTCTAGAAAGGGCAGAGAGGGAACTTCCCAACCATTAAGGAGTTTTTTTAGAAATCCTAGAACAGTGATACCTGTATTTCTTTTCTCCTGTTCTGGCCCATTTCCTAAAATGGCCTAAAGTCTTTAATGACTTTTAAGAAACAATAATTCTTCTATGCCACAGTCCCATATGGTTAATTAGAATAGGCTCACATGAAAGAAATCAAACTTAAAAGAGGAAAAAAAAAAGTAAACCAACATAGTAACAACTACTACTTTGCCACATATATTACATTCCACCTCCACATACACCTCCATCTTTCCATTTCCCTCCTACCATCCATCCCCTCCCATTGGCCTGGGCCCTGTCCTTCTTTAGGCTATTACTGAGTCATTAGCGATTTAGTCACTAGGAGAGGGAATTTAAAGGTAAGGCATTATACCATGGTTTGAGTCCCCTCTATGCCATTTACTGGCTATGTGATCAAACAGGTGACTCTCCTTCTCTGGACCCTCAGTTTCTGCATCTTTAAGATGAGATGATCTTCCAGCTCTGTGATCCTGCAGTTATTAATAAACAAAAGATAGGGGGCACCTGGGTGGCTCAGTCATTGGGCATTTGCCTTCAGCTCAGGTCATGACGCCAGAGTCCTGGAATCGAGTCCCACATCTGGCTCCCTGCTCTGCAGGAAGCCTGCTTTTCCCTCTCTCACTCCTCTTGCTTGTGTTCCCTCTCTAGCTGTGTTTCTCTCTATCAAATAAATAGATAAAATCTTTTAAAAAATAAATTAAAAAAAATAAACAGGAGCGCCTGGTTGGCTCAGTTGGTTAAGCGACTGCCTTTGGCTCAGGTCATGATCCCAGAGACCTGGGATTGAGCCCCATATTGGGCTCCCTGCTCAGCTGGAAGCCTGCTTCTCCCTCTCTTAATCCCCTTGCTTTTGTTCCCTCGCTAGCTGTGTTTCTCTCTGTCAAATAAATAGATGAAATACTTTTAAAAAATAAATAAGCAAAAGATAGGTCAGGCTGGAGCTAAGGACTCTGTCGTCAATGTATTCTCATTGAAAAGGGCAGAGGAGGGGCGCCTGGGTGGCTCAGTCAGTTGGACATCTGCCTTTGGCTCAGGTCATGATCCCACAGTCCTGAGATGGAGCCCCGTGTTGGGCTCACTGCTCAGTGAGGAACCTGCTTCTCCCTCCACTGCTCTCCCTGCTTGTACTCTCTCTCCCTCTTTCTCTGTCAAATAAATTTTAGAAAAAGAAAAAAGAAAAGAGCAGAGGATCAGGAAAGGGAACACAGCTTTAGTTTGCATCACTATACATTATCCCCTTTGGACATGGATATATTCACAGGAGATGAACAACACAGGTCTCTGAAAACAACCTGGAGAAACCTCCCAAGACTGTGGTTCTTCCCTTGGGTTCACTTAGCTATTAGGTTCCTGGAGTCGGTATTGGAGAATTCCCTCAGTTCTTGCCCAGCAGAGGTAATTCCTTTGGTCTTGGAGGCCCTAGAGGTTTTTGACCTCCCTGTTGTGACCCTGCTAATTAGATACCAGTCTCTAGCCCCTACCAATGTTTTTATTTGTTAAATAGATTTATTGAAATATGATTCACAGACCACACAATTTACCCAAAGAGTACAATTCAATAGTTTTTCTTATATTCGCAGAGTTGTACGACCAATCATATCTATTTTGGACTATTTTCATCAGCCCTAAAAAGACACCCTATACTCCTTAGCCATTATCTCTCAACACCCCTCCCCCCATGTCCCTAAGCTTTTGGCAACCAAAAGTCTAATTTCTGTCTTTACAGATTTGCCCATTCTGGACATAGTTCACATAATGGAATCATTACAATATGTGGTCCTTTGTGACTAGTTTCTTTAACCTAGGGTGATGTTTTCAAAGTTCATCAATGTTGTAGCATGTATCATGTTTCATGACACTTTATTGCTGAATCATATTCCACTATATAGCTATATAACACATTTTGTTTATTCAGAATTTTGGGTTATTGAGTCATCTGTGTTGTTTTCACTTTTTGACTTTGTGAATAATGCTGTTGTGAACATTGGTGTAAAGTATCTGTTTGTGTCCCTGCTTTCCAATCTTTGGGGGTATACACCTCTGAGTGGGATTGCTGGATCATATGATGATTCTGTATTGAACTTTTTGAAGAATACAAACTGTTTTCAGGGTTACTGCATCATTTTACATTCCCCCTAGTGATGTGTGAGGTTTCCAACTTCTCTGCATCCTTACCAGTACTTATTATTTATAGCCATCCTAATGAGTGTGAATGGTATCTCATTGTGGTTTTGATTTGTGTTTTCTTGATGGCTAATGATGTCGAGTATCTTTTCATGGCTTATATTCCATTTAATAGATCTTCTTTTTTTAAAGTTTATTATTTACTTTTAAGTAATCTCTACACCCAGCATGGGACTGAAGCTCATGACCACAAGATCAAGAGTCATGGCTCCTCCAACTGAGCCAGCCATCTACCTCTCATTAATATATATTCTTTAGATACAGGTCTTTTTGGATCCCCCCACCTTTTTTTTTAGTAAGCTCTGCACCTAACAGGGGACTCAAACTCATGATTCTGAGATCAAGAATTGCATGCTTCACCAACTGAGCCAGCCAGACATCTCTTCTCTTGTCTATTTTTAAACTGAGTTATTTGAGGGTGCCTAGGTGACTCAGTTGGTTGAGTAGCCAACTTTTGGTTTGGGTTGGGATTGTAATCTTAGGATCATGAGATAGAGCCCCAAGTTAGGTTCCATGCCAGCAGACTCTGCTTGTCCCTCTCCCTCTGCTCTTCCTGCTCTCAAACAAACAAACAAACAAATAAATAACATTTTTAAAAACAGAGTTATTTGCCTTCTTTTTTTAAAAGATGTTATTTATTTGACAGAGAGATAAAGCCAGGGAGCACAAGGGGGGGAATGACAGAGAGAGAGGGAGAAGCATGCTTATTGCTGAACAGGGAGCTCCACACGGGGCTCAATCCCAGGACCCTGGGATCATGACCTGAGCTGAAGTCAGACCATTAACTGACTGAGCCACCCAGGCCCCTGTCTTTTTTTTTTTTTTTTAAGATCTATTTATTGAGAGAGAGAGTGCAAACAAGAGGAAGTGCAGAGAGACAGGGAGATACAGTCTTAAGCAGACTCCACATTGAGTGCTGAGCTCCATGCAGGGTTTGACACAGGGCTCCACAAGGGGCATGGTTTCATGACCCTGAAATCATGAACCTAAGATCATGACCCCAGCTGAAATCAAGAATTAGATACTTAACCAACTGAGACACCCAAGCATCCTTTCTTGTTTTTGAGTTGTAAGAATTATTAATATATTCTAGATACAAGTCCCTTATCAGATATATGATTACATATATTTTCTGCCGTTCTGCAGGTTCTTTTCTCTTTGTAGAGAGAAACATTTTCACTTTGTAGTGCTATTTGAAGGACAGAAGTTTTAAATTTTTGATGAGGTCTAATTTATTTTTTTATTTTGTTCCTTGTGTTGTATCATATCTAAGAAACTATTACCAATCCCAGAGTCATGAGGATTAACACCTATTTTCTTCTAAGAAGAGATGGTTTGGCTCTTACATTTAGGTTTTTGATGGATTTTGAGTTAATTTGTGTATGTGATATGAGGCAGGGGTTGATTTCATTCTTTTGCATGGAGATATCCAGTTTTCCCAGAACCATTTGTTGAAAAGACTGTTCTTCACCACTGAATTGTCTTGGCATTCTCATTAAAAAATCTATTGACTATAAGTGTGAGTGTGTGTTTCTAGATTGCCAATCCTGGGTGTATTTCCGAATGCAAGTACCACACTCTCTCGATTATAATAGCTTGGAAGTAAGTTTTGAAATCAGAGACTGTGAGTCCTACAACTTGATTCTTCATTTTCAAGATTGTTTTGGCTATTCTAGGTTGGCCCCTACTATTCTCACCCCAGATGACAGGGCCTCATTCACACTGTCTCTTCCAAGATGTTTATTATGTAGCCTACCATACTGATCCTCATCTTTTCCAACCTCACCTTGCAGTATTCTTTCCCTCACTCTTCCACTCTAGCAATATTGGCTTTCCCAAACATTCTGAAGTCATTCCTGCATGAGGGCCTTTGCACTGATATTCCCTTGGCCAAAAATACTTTCCTTCCACTCCCTCTCCCCTATTCCCAAGGCTGACTTCTTCTTGTCATTCAGGTCTCTGCTCAATGTTATCTCCTCAGCAAGGCCCATATTAACCCCAGTCTAAGGTAGTCACCCATCAAACCCTCCCTCTTTATTGCATTAAGCTGTATTATTGCATTTATCACTGTCTGAAAGTCATATTTATGTCCTTGTATGTATGTATGTATATATGTATGTATTTCTGTCTACCCCTACTAGAGTAGAAACTTCAGGAAAGCAGAGATCCTGTCTTATTTCACACTGAATTCCTACACATAGGACTATAATAGACTGTACTGCTTGGATGTAATAGACATCTAATACATATTTATCTATTGAATGAATGAGGGAATTGTTCAGTCAAGCCCTGGACAGCCCCTCTAGTGGGATTCAGCACCAGGAAAAGTGGTGAAAAGCAGTGAACTGACCCTCACACCAGGATTATTTTCCTTGTACTCACCTTCTTCTCTCATTTTCCACCAGTCAGCAATTCCTCCCTTCTTTTGTTCAAAGTTTTCCCCTAAATCCTCTTCCTAATGTCTGTCTATATTTGAGAAGTAGATACAGATGCATTCTTGCCATCCCCAGTCTCTGCTCTGGGTTGTTCTTAGGAAAAATGACCAAAGTTGTCTCCGACCGTAGTATATATGCACAAGTGCATACTTAGGTCCATTTGCAAAGACAAAAATCTAGAGTGTTGGGAAGCATGAGGTGCTGGACAAGGAGACAGAAGAACATAGAACTAAGAAGATAAGAACCCAAAACCTCAGAGAAAATCAGGACCTCGGGCCAAGAATCCAAGAATTCCCATTATGACCATCTTTGATTCTAATACCCACAAACATTTGAAAACCATTGTCCCACGCCTCCAGACTAGAGAAGAGAAGACCTACATTACCAATAGGGAAAGATTTTCCTTGAGGCTTGGGAGGCTCCAATAACCTAGGTTTTTCATCTAGACATCTTAAAGAATGTTGCAGGTATCAATTAACCTTATAGCACCCTAGAATCTGGACTCTTGGCCCCATTTTACTGACAAAAAACTGAAGTCTTGGGGTTAGAGCCAGGAAAGGCATGTTTCAGGCTCATATGGCCTGGACTGAGCAAGCTAAGGACTAAGTTTGAAACCAGAGCTGATCTCAGTCTTTCCCTTATGACAGTGGTTCCCATTGTGGGGACTGTAGAGCACTTAAATTCATGTCTATGTTTACCATGTCTTGGCTGCAGACAGATGATAATTTGGTTGGTTCCTTGTCACTCAGGTCCCAGTTTAAAGGTCATCGACTCAGAAAGGCTTCCCCTGAACATGCACCTCAAGCAATCTTCTCCCAGTCCCTGTCATATTATCCTGTTTGATTTTCTTCAGGGTACTTGTCATTATCTCAGATAATCTTATTTTTTCTTTGTTATTTCTGTCCTTTAGGATAAACTCCATGAAGTTAGAAACTTTATCTGACAGGACATTGTTGATACTCACTAAGTATTTTTCAGTGTTTAAATAAGACTAAATGCAAATGTTCTCGACACTATGTAGATGCTGCTGAAATGGATAAAACCTATAATTATCTAAGTTTAAATACTTTGGCATATATTTCTCTCAATCAATAGATGCTTAGGCTATAATTTTAGGAGCCTTCTTTACAGATTTATTTATTTATGAGAGAGAGTGGGGATGGGGGAGGGGAGTGGGAGAGGAAAAGAGAGAATCTCCAGCAGACTCCCTGCTGAGCATGGAGCCTGACTCCGGGCTCTCATAACCCTGAGATCATGACCTGAGCCCAAATCAAGAGTTAGATGCTTAACCAACTGAGCCACCCACGCACCCCATCCCTGCCACTCTCTACCCCCTGCTCAGAAGAGTAATGGAAATCCTGGCCAGCTGCCCTCCAGTCGTGCCCCATTGGTTCCAGTTGACTGAGAATCTGGCAGTTAAGCCAAAGACCAACAATGTCCTGACTTCCGAGTAATACCTGTGAACTGAGAGAAGACATAGTGGCGTCAGAGCAAGTACTCAAGGGCACAGTAGGGCAAATAGTGCAAAGGAGCTATAGGGGATATGGAAAGCCCAGAAGATCTTGTTCTAGGGTAGCTGCTAAATTGCCTTCTAGAATTTTCCATTGCAAATGATGGGGCTTCTTGGGCTCTTGAACTTGGAAAGGCAGGGCCAGAGAAGAGTTTCTGTGCCCAGGAGAGAATTCATCTTATCACGGAGAAAAAAAGCACTAGGCTTTTGCACATGCTGCACCCTCTGCCTAGAACATTTCCCTCCACCTTATTCTGGCCATTCTTCATTTTTCTTCAAGTTTCAAGTTATGGGCCATTTCCTCTTCTCCAACTCCTACTACCCCCCCCCCCACAATCCTGCAAGAAAGGCTCAGAGGTCTCTCTGCTCCCATAGCTGGTGCTTGCCTTAGCCAATACTGTCCCACTCCAACAATTCCCTGTTGGGCTTTCCCAGTGAATTTTAAACTGATGATGTCAGAGACCATGATTATCTTTTTTTTTTTTAGATTTTATTTATTTATTTGACAGAGAGAAACACAGCTAGAGATGGAACACAGGCAGGGGAAGTGAGAGAGGGAGAAGCAGGCTCCTCTTTGAGCAGGGAGCCTGATGCAGGGCTCAATCCTGGGACTCCGGGATCATGACCTGAGCTGAAGGCAGTCACTTAACCAACTGAGCCACCCAGGCGCCCCAAGAGACCATGATTATCTTACCGCTGTATTTCTGGTATCTAGATACTCCTTAAGTATAGTACTCATAAACTGTCTTGATAAATGGATGAATGAAAATGGAAGTAATGGCAAAGTGGGCAAGAGAATTTCTCCATTTGTCTGGAATGTGGTCTCAGAAGCCTAACGGAGTGGCGTCCAGGGCAAAGGAATGCGGCAGGGAGCTTTATCCTCCCTTCCTCTCCTCCCCACTCCCTACCATTCTTTTGTCATTATACCCCTTCCTCCCCAGCCCTGCAGCTCTACATCCAGTTTTGCGTGAGCTTGAGCTCCCTCTACTGGCCAGACTTCAGTGCCACAGGGAACCAACCCGAGGTATCCTTCCGTATTTCATTCTTCCCTCTGGAGAGACCTTTCTATTCCCTCCCCTACTTTGGAGATTGTGAAGAACCAGAACATGAAGGAAAAACAGGGGTATCCAGCACACTGGAGGTTCCAAGGTCTAAGCCCCACATCCCCATCTTCAACCCCAGGAGCACTTCCCTCACATCCTCACCTCATGCTCAGTTTCCTGGAGTCTCTATTCCCAAACTCCTACTCCAGCTAATTCACAGAGATATTGATTTCTGGAGCCCTTGGCTGATACATCAGCTCTGACTGCAAAAGAAAGATCCCAAGATGAGTTGGGAATAGACAGAGATAGAGCAGAGAGAAAGGGACCCAGACAGTGAAAGGATATAAACCCACACTGAGACAAAGATCATGGTTGAAAATGACAACCAGAGCTGTCCCCAGACCCTTCCAGCCCCATGGATTCATAAACCAGGGCCTCTACCCTTTAAAGAAATATTTCCCTGACCCCTTCAGTGTAACTATGTCAGTAAGGACCTAAGGGGAATGATTGTGTTGATCAGATCTTCAGGCTTAATAGAAATATTAGACTCTAGGGATACCTCCTGGACAAAAGGTCTCTCCCCACCCCTGCCCCCTTCTCCTGAGAGGGCCCTTCTGGGGCTTACATCTTCACTGTCACCACCGAGTGAATATTCTGGTTCCAGCCCCTTCTCAGGGATGCTCCTTTCCTTCTCTGGCATCAGCTCATCCAACCAAAGGAGTTCCTGTGGTGAGAAGACCCTCTCCAGTGCCTTTCTGACCCCCACCAGGCCCAGCAACTGCAGGGATAGAAACAAGATTCAAGGCTATCAGCAATAGCAGCAGAAACATGAACACCAGTAGCATTTATTGAGCGCTTCCTGTGTATGAGACATTGTGCTTTGTTTCACTTAATCCTGAAACATTTCTACGAAATAGATATAATTGTTACCATTGTTTAGAAAAGAAACTGAGGCCCCAAGAGTTGAGAAACTTCCCAGAAGGGGTACCTGGGTGTCTCAGTCATTAGGCGTCTGCCTTCAGCTCAGGTCATGATCCCAGGGTCCTGGAATCAAGACCTGCATCAGGCTCCCTGCTCAGCAGGGGAGTCTGATTCTCCCTCTCCTACTCCCCCTGTTCTCTCTCTCTCTCTTTCAAATAAATAAAATCTTTAAAAAAAAAAAAAAAAAAAGGAGGAAACTTCCCAGAAGTCACACAGCCAGGATATGGTAGTTAGATTGGTCCTACTAGGAAGCCCAGGACTCTTAACTTCCTCAGGGAGTAGGGATAAGGCCAGAAACCACTGGTGTCATCGCCTCACTGAGTAACAGAAGTGCCAGTACTGCCTCTCTCAGGGCCTCAGTTTTCTTTTGGACTTTGTTTCCCTGTCTGTGGTTGATCAGCCCAAAGAGGTTGGAAATAGAGCTGAGTCAGGTATCCCAGGATTAGCCTGTGTGTGGGCATCTCTCAGCCATCTTTCTCTGTCCTTAGATTCCCAACCAGGCAGAGCCAAGACAAGTGAAAGCATCTTCTTCCTGTGGAGGCTTTGGACACCCTCCCAGATTCAGAGTCTCCCAGGATCCCTGAGACACTACCCAACTCTGCCCCAAGTCACCATGAGGGGGAAGATGATGGCTGCAGGGGTAGACTTGATTATCCAAAGCAGACCCAGGCAGGCAAGCTGGATGGCGGTGAAGAGGTGGATCCTGCTCAGAGGTACATGCCGCAAGAGCAGGAGGTCTGGCTGTTGTTTTGCTGGCATCAATAATAGCTGTACCCTCTTTGTGAACTAGGGGAACAAGAGGAGGAGGAAAGCAGGGTAATCAGCCTGGAGGGTGTCACTGTTAGCTATCCAAGCCTAGTATGAGGGGGAGGCCAGAAGGCTCCTGTGGCACCCTCCCCATTCAGAGCATGGAAGCAGAGTCTTGTGCCCAGGAGAGTTAGGAAAAGGGGATAGGAGAGGACGTGGCAAGCATAGGCAGGAGGGAGCAGCAGAAAAGAAGAGGAGGAGTGGGACTGCATGCTGAATGCAATAGGCTCACCTGAATGCTGCTAATTGCTGCCACCCCCATGTATAGGAAGATGCCATAGAGCACAGGCATTGGGATGAACTGTAGAAAGAAGTAGAGAGCTGGCAAAGGAGTTCACTTCTGCCAGCTGCCCAGATGCCCCCGCCCCCAACTTAGACTCCAGCCCCCGCATCCAGCATCCACATCTAAGCCTGCCCAGCTTTTTCTGTTCTTTTCTGACTTTACATGCCTGATACTGAATCTTCAAGACAGTCAGAGGAGGTAAATTCTATAATTGTCTCCATTTTATAGGAGGGGGGATTGGATTTCAGAGAGTCTAAGTCAACTTCTCTAGTTGTGGCCTACTTCTCCAATCTTACCTATCATGTTCTTCTCTGCCCTCTCTGCTCCTGCTATATGGCTTCCTATCCTCCCTCAGCATGTCCAAGTTTATTTCTCCCCCTTTGCAAGCCCTTTGCTTTGCGTTGCTATTTCCCTCCACCTAAAATGTTCTTTGTTGACTTTCTTTGCGCTACTCAGGCTGCTCACTACTCAGTTCTTGACACCCAAGAAGGGTTTGACCTTTCAATCTAAAGTAGACCCTAACACTCTTAATCACCTTACCCTCATATTTTTTATTAGAAGTAATCACTATCAAAAAAAAAAAAGTAATCACTATCTGAAATTATCCTATTTTATTAATTTTTTTCATCTGTTTTCTTCTCACCAGACAGCAAGCAGTGGATGTTTGATCACTACTATTATTTGGAACAGTGCCTGACATATGGTTTATGCTCAGTAAATATCTGCTGAATGAGAGTCACCTAGTTAGTAAGCAGCTGATCCGGTCCATCTGGCTCTTTCAACTACTCCACTCTCACCCAGCTCCATGACCTTTCCCTCCCCAAACCTCTCCTCGCTGGTGACTCTTGTATGCCATTCTCCATGCTCTCCTCAATTGCTTTGCTGCCTTGGCTTGTTGAACCTTTCTGTGATTATGTGTTACTTAATTTTTGTTCATGTGTATGTGGCTGAAAAGGGCCTAGCTCCATATTTCTTTTCAATATTCCTGCCCCTTCCTGTGTTCCCCTGACCCTTCTCCCAAGTGCCTAGCTGAGCCTTGCACATGTCAGGTATTCTAAAAACACCTGGTAAGAGAGAAGTAAAGGGGTTTTGCCTTGAGGTTTTTCTGGGCCGTGATGATCACACTCTCAGTCTAAGGTTTGCTGGGAGGCTGGAGCAGGGTACCATACCACTTGGCCCACAGGGGATGGTAGCATGGCCACACCCTGCTCCACTGGGCAGAAAGCCCCCTGGGTAAGAGGTTGGGTTCTCAGATGGACCTGAGAAACTAGCTTCTGGTAAACTACTTAACCTCTTTAACCTTCAGCTTCCTCATTTGTGAAGTACGGATGCCTCTCAGGGTTCACGCGAGGATCAAACAAGACCCAGCACGGAGAAGACAGCAGTGCCTGGTGCACAGTAAGTACTTAGCCCGTGTCAGTCCTTGCTTTATTCATTATTAGTGCTTCCCTGCCCAGCCCCTGACAGCAGCCTAACAGAGGTACCTTGAGTACAGGCGCCAGGAAGATGGATGTTCCTGTGAGGACGAATACCACCAGGCCTGTCAGCCTCTGTTCCCTGTGCAGAGAGGAAAGTGTTAGCTGGGGTCGAGAGGAGCCCCGCAACGTGCCGGCCCGGAGATGCGGACCAGGTACCAGGAGAGGCACTGGCAGGAGGGAAGTGGAGGGGAGACACACACACACACACCCCCACCCGCCGCCTCAGTCACCTCAGCACGGTGTGTGCAAAACTGGTGGAGAGGAAGGGGCAGGGCACTTCAGTTTGGGTGTCCCAGGCCTCTCCCTCAGCTCAAGCTCATAGGTTTTTATTTTTATTTTGATGAAAAGTTATGGATTTTTACACATCATAAAAACTTTTATTTCACAGTTTCAAGGTTAATTTCACATACTTTCTGCAGATTGCTTTTCCAATAGTTACAAAATTGTTTCTGTGATGGTAACTCTGTAATAGCTGTAAGGTACTCCTACCCTGAGGGGAAGGGGAAATTAGCAGGCACCTCCCCCTCGCTCAGCCATGGCTGCCTCTGTCTTTCCATCCGATAGGCTCCTCTCCAGGGCCCTCGCAGTCCCACGGCCGCAGGAGAATGGGCCAAGATCTGACACACACATCTCAGCCCAGAACCCATCCATTCACTCTGATGCAGTGCTCACGGAGCAGTGAGAGAGCCCTCTGGAATCACCAGCTTAGAATTTAAGCTGCCCAAATAACTGCTTCCTTTCCTACCACACCACTTACTGACCACCTCTCACTCTAGCTTCCTGAATATTGGCCTCACCTGATCCCCAGGAAGTTGCGGGGCTCCCCCAGAGCACAGGCTCTGCTTTCTCTCCGAAGACTGTCCATGTGGGCCAGGGAGATGACTGTGGCCGAGACGTACCAGGGTAGTCCCAGCGCTGATGTGAGCAGCATCAGCACAGCCACACAGAAGAGGTCCAGGTGGAAGCCAGCTCCCTTCTGCAGGTAGTGGTGGAGCATTGAGGGGGAAAGTAAACCAGACCTGGGCCCTCTGCCCTCTGGAGTGGGAGAGGGAGGTCCTGGACCGCATCCTGGAGTTTCTGTCCCTTAGTCTAGGGGACTAAGGTTTTACCCGGCAGGCCTTACCCGTAGTTTATATTCAGCACGGTTGAGGATGACCGCTGTGATCTGCTGGTCCATGAAGATGAGGATAGATAGCAGCAGGGCAGGTAAGGCTGCTGCCACACTCAGCCACCAGGGGTTGGCTCCAAAAGGTGAGACCAGCCAGCCACGCCCAGGGAGTGTGGGCTGGGAGAGAGTATTCCATGGACAAGTTAGAGAGGGTCCCCCAAGAGTACCTCACCTGTACACCCCAGTGTTGGCATTCGTCCATTACCCCCCTGCCCCCTGTACCCCCATTCTAAGACCTAGATGGTAGGTAGGAGCAGTATGTGCGCATGCACAGCTGGTTGAAAGCTTCCCAGTGTCTTAAAAGAGGGCAGAAGGAGGGGACCATCCTGGGGGTTGGGCTGAGGCCAGAGGCTCTGGACTTTGGTTCTCAGGGGCCCTTCTGCCCTGCAATAAGAGGAGATGGAGGGTGAGGCCTGCCCACAATTCTTGATGTACAGAGCCTTCCTCCCTAGGTACCACCCATTCCCCCCCCAACTAGGGTGGAGCGACTCAGGCTCAGACCTGCCTTGATCTGGGGCAGGGGCAGGGCTGGGTGTGCCTGCGTCTGCTCTGATTATAAGCGTCTGTGTGGGGGAGGGGACACCCCAGTTGCCCTCTCAGATTCTGAGTCCCTGAGGCTATCCCTGTTGGGGGCCCCCTGCTCTCCTGTCCTGGAGGAAGCTGGAGAGGAGGTCTCCAAATGTGCAGGCAAGGCCTAAGTGCTATGTCAGTGCTAAGCTTCGTCCTGGGCACTGTCACGCCGTTGGTAGGGAGCTCCAGCTTTACCAGATCAGAGCCAAAAACTGGGGGTGCAAAGAAGAGAGTGGGGGATAGTGGAGTGGGAAGGGCCAACCTATGACAACAATAAGTAACATTTATTAAGGTCTTGGTATGTGTCAGTCCCCGCACTGTGGTAAAATGCTTTACACTCATCTTCTGTGAACCTCAAGACAACTTATAGAGTAGGAGCCATTGTTATTTATTCCTTACATTTTATAGATGCATAAATTGAGGCTCATTGATGGGAGATGTGGGTTAATTTGCCTGAGGTCATACAGCTAGGAAGTGGCAGAACAGGATCTCAAGCCCATCCTCTTAACCCCTAATTTATGATAATAGCTTCCATGTATTCTGTACCACTGTGTCAGCAGCAGTATCTCATTAATCCTCACAGCTACTCTGTGAAGTCATTATTATTACCCTTTCTATTTTATAAGTGAGGAAATAGAAGCTCAGAGGAAGAGAACCATGGGATCTATGCATTTCCTCCTCCAAGGACCTCCAAGGTCCTATCTGCTGGCCCTGCTCTCCTCTCTGTCCTGTACTCCCAGCTCTCACCTTGAACTCACTGGGCACCGTGAGCTTTGGCGTGGCCAGACCCAGGAAGGAATCGAGGCCACAGCCCAGCAGCATGGCCAGGACAGAGGAGAAGTCACCGAGCACTTTGCGCACCTGGCCACACAGTGGACACTCAGTCAGATTCAGGCCCGCCAGCCACTTCCTTTTTCACCCTTTCCCATGCACAGACCGGGCCCAAGGCCAAGAGCCAGTACTCTCCCACAGAAAGAGAGGTAACACTCACCACAGAGGGGAAGAAGCGGCTTGTCTTTACATGCTTGAGGGCCATGGCTAAGAGGAAGGAGGTAAAGAAGAGGAGGAGGGAGAAGAAGGCGATGTCTGGGACTGTATGACAGCTGGGGCCACGAGGGCGGCCTCCCCGCCGGGCACACTCAGGTGGGGGCAGCAAGGAGGCATTGACCAGGCCTAGGTCCTATGTGGATGGTATCATCAGGAATGAGGTTATAGGTGGTGGAAAAAACATTGACACTCACTGAGACAGCAAGGGCCCGGGATAAGAGGTCTCCAGCTACAGCACAAGTCTGGGCCTCTGTGACCTATCAGGGTTTCTCTAGCCTATGGGGTGGGAAAAGCCAGGAACCACTGACATCATTGGCTCCCACCCCCTACCAGGAACAGGCCCTCACCATACTTGAGATTTCATCTCTGTCCTTTGGTTCTGTCCTCATCCACTGAGACTCATTTCCTGAGAAGCAGAGAACAATGTGGGTATATGCCCCTCTCCTGAGAACCTTCCCCAACCCCTCAGAAGTCTAATCTCATGGGTCCAAGTGAACCAGAAAGTTCTTGGTTCTGACTCATCTGTCTGCTGACTCCAGTCACTACCAAGTCTGTGTTCCTCAGAACATAGCCTGGACCCTTCAAATTCCTTACCTATCTGTGTCCCTGGTGCCCCAGACAGGACGGGCAGAGCGGGTGCCTAGCAAATGTTTCCTTAATGGATGAGTGCACCAATCTGTGGGGATCTACCAAGATGAGAACTCGTTTTGTTCATGCCCAGCAGAGATTGGCACTCTTGAGAGGACATCTTGTCCCCATCCCTGCTGCTTTCTTCCACATGGAGGTATTTGTGCTAGTGTAATATGCTGAGCATGCCTCTCCCTGTTCCCTCCTCTCCTCACTCTAGGGAATAAGCTGTCTGCACTGCGCGTGCATTTAGCTCTGCTCCTCTGGGGCAAGACAGTCCCTGTCTGGTGCAGCCATGACTGCATGCGTAAACCTATCTGATTTTGGTTTCATTGTTAGGAAGCCCATTCCCCCATAGATATAAAAGCATGTTCTTTAATCAGCATTGTCAGAAATAAAGACAATAAGGGGCACACTGCTCTGTACTTCTCAATTGATTCAAAACTCAAAATTGATTCAAAACTCTCAAATTGATTCAATTTGTACTTCTCAAATTGATTCAAAAGTGCTGTTGGTTTTGGGGTAAGTATTCAAGATTCTGTGAACTTAAAAAGGGAGGACAGCAAGGGGGCCACCCCCCACACACATCCTTCCCCATCTTGCCAAAGTCCCTGTTTCCCTCACCCACCTCCCAGGTCTGGGTACTGGCAAAAGCAGCCATAAGCAGGATAACCAGGGCTCTGGATGGGATAGGCACTGGTCAAGCTCAGCATTTTGCCCACAGCATCGTAGATGAAGATGAGGCTGATGAGGGCACAGAAGCCTTCTTCGGTGAAGCGGGTAAAGTAGCGTACCAGCACGCTGGCCTCTGTGGCCACCAGTGCCAGGCAAAATGTGGCCACCCAGATGCCCACCCACAGGCGGAAAGGTAGGTAGTCCAGGCTGTATTCTCTGGGGGGGGGGGGCGAGAGGGGTGAGACAGGAATTGGCAGAGCTGTTCTGCTCTCCACTTAACCCAGGTTAGGTGCCCCTGGAGCCAGTTTCCACCCTCCCCTATTGACCCAGCCAGGACCAGGCTGAGAGTGTGGCCAGTGAGGGTCTGGTAACGGTGGGGGTATCCTCCTACCTACTGAAGGAGAAGAGCAGGCGCTCAAAGACCAGCACTGGCCCCGTACTGCTGAGGATGGTGAGGGGCTGGCCAGCCATTAGGCAGAAGGCAGCTCCAGCCACTGCAGTGCCCAGGAAACTTTCCAGCACCCCCTAGAAGCCAACAGAGAACGCTGTCCACACAGGGCACTGGACTGCTGAGCACAGCACCCAAGTTTCCAGGGAAGCCCACCCATCGTCCCAGGGAGGGGTAAAGGGCATGGCTGGCAGAATACCAAAACTTGTACCTGCCCCTCTCATGCCTCCCCACTCACCTGAGCACCATTGGTGGCTTCCCCCAGCAGACCCCCAAAAGTGATGGCATTAGTGACGGTGGCCAAGTAAATGTAGAGAACGGCTGAGAAGCACTGGGGATGTAGTGCGTCCAAGAAGTCGCTGGGGTACCATGAGGCCTTCCGGCGCACATCCTGGATGAGGCCCCCAAACAACCTCCCACCCATGGTTTGTCAGTGATCCAGGTGACCCCACTCCATGCCCTGTCCCTGCTCCTTTCCCCAGGACTGAGTGAGCCCCTCCACAGCGCACATACGCCTCTGTGCCTCTGTGACCCCGTCCCCTCCCAGGACCCTTACCCTTGCTCTCACCCTAGCTCACCTCACCTGCCTGTCCGCTGTAACTCTGGGCTGGGTGCCTGTGGCCAGTGGCCATACCTATCCTCAGCCAGGGCCCCATGCTGGGCAGAGGGGCCCTGGACCTCCCTCAGTTGTGAGAAGAGCCTGAAGAGAATGAGAACTCAGGTTGCCTGAGGATCTCCAACCAGAATGTGACTGGGCACCCTGCCCCCTGGTGGCTGCTCGTGTCTCTGCCAGCAGGCTCAGAATCCAAAGATAAGTTTCTACCCCTTTCCTGGAATCCCCTATCCTCCTCCACAGTGGGAGCCCCCCCCCCATACCTTTTGTGCTGGGAAGGCAGACATTTAGGTGGGGCAATCCGGGCTGTCGGGTCCCACCGACCTGGAGGGAGCACTGTCACCTCCTCTAGGAAGGCATCCAAGGCTGCCAGGAGGTCATGAAGGTTGCTGGCCCGACGAACTGACCACTGGAATTGCTAGGGATAGGGGCACAAAGGGGCAGTAAATGCAGATCTGGACCCTTACGTGCATTTTCAGTCTCTAAACTAGACGCAAGTCAGAGAGGCAGACAAGTCATTCAAGCATTCATTCATTAATGCATGCATGCCACGGGTAACTATTGGCTGCCTACTGTGTGCCAGCACTGTGCAAGATAAGGGGACTCCACTGGTAGCCAAGGAAACTTCCGTTCTCATCCTCACAGACACAAAGCCACACTGCCTCATTGTTGTATTCTGTAACACATCTAGAGTCCACACATGCACACTCGCTGACACAAGTCTGTGTGTGGACAAACACACACACACACACACACACACACACACACACACACACACACACACCTCCCCAGCTCACCGGATCACTGAGGAGGACGGCCATTGCCCGGCCCATCTCATGGTAGCCCTTTCCCAGTGTGGAAGGACCAAGGAGGAGGCAGAAAAATCTGAAGAGGGAACCAGGCCCCAGAAAAATCAGATGCTGCTATCCCATAAAGCAGCCCTGACCTCTGACCTCCCTACCAGCCCCCATACACTACCTCACAGTCCTGACCACTACCCCCTCAACAGACCCCTGAGCACCATCCTGCACTCACCCCCAAAAGAACTGGACTACAGACCTCCCAATCCCCTCCCCAGTGAAGATCCTTCTTCTGGCCTCCAGAACCCTCTACTCTCATCAGCCTTACCTGCTGGGGAGGGGAACCTCAGTGAGGGGTCCCAGCACCACAGGATCCCGGAGTCGCACAAAGGCACCCAGGGGCTGCACCAGGAAACCCAACTCTCCTGCCAGCACAGCCCCAGCCTCAGCCCCTGGAGGCAGTTTTCCCCTCAGGGGGTTCTGATGCTGGATGGGGGTTCAAGGAGACACAAAGGATGAGAGCTTATTTGGAGAGGTGGGTGTTGGCAGAATATTGATTGATAATGAGGCAAGTAGAGGGCGAACCTCTGTTCATCCCTGACCTCTCTCCCAGCCCTGCCCAAGGAAGGGCCACAAACCTGTTCCTTCAGTGGGGCTTCCTCACTGTGCGAAGCCTCTCTCAGAAGGGCAGACCCTTCAAAACAGGATTAGGCAGTGACTAAGAGCATGGGCTTTGGAGGTGGAGGCACCAGGGCTTCCTGACAAGCTTTACCTTGGACAAACTATGAAAACCGGAGCTTCCCCTCTCTGAGCCTGTTTTCTTATCACTATAATGGCGCTAATTGTGGTACTACCTAACAGGTTGTTGGGCAGATAAAATGAGGTACTACATGTAAAACTCCTGGCACAATGTCTACCAAGAACACCCCTTCCCAGAACTCTGGCCCCTCCATTCTTCTCCCCTCACCATTACCTCCACTTCTCACCCATGAGACCTGAGTTGAAGTATGAGCCAAGGCTAGGCTGGTCTTGGTCTGGGAAGGGGGCAAGGGGATCCGGGACCCTTCTCCACCCAGGAGGGCCCAAAGACAGGCCTCTCACCCTGGCAGGGCCTGGTGCTTGTGGGCCGGATGAGGTGCTGGGGTCTCTGCAGCAGCAAGGCCTGCAGCTGCCCTCTCAGCTCTGGGCTCAGCGACTCCACTCTGGTCACCTGTTCTGAAGAAGAGAGGTGGGGCTCCAATCCTTTCCTGAAAGCACCCTGCCCCATACCTCTTCCCCTTTCCCCTCTGCCCAGATCCCTTTCCATTCTGGGGGTTTCAGGGAACTTGCTCCACTGATCCCATATTGATCCCACTTACTCTATTTTTCCATTCCCCACCCCCAACTATGACAGGGAAGGATGATCCCTAGGAAGGGGTAGGGTGAGCTCTGGAAAGTTCTGAGATTTGCAGGGGAAGTCCTGGGGAAATGGCATGGCTGCCCAGGCCCTCCTTGCAAAAGCTCCCAACATACCCACGAGCTCCAGGAAGCTCTGGGCCGGACAGTCCAGCAGCACAAGGCCCTCGGCCAGCAGGCTGCGGAGCTTTTGAAGGCTGGGCAGTGCCAGTGTGGGCACGTGAGGAATACTCCATCGACCTGCACCCACCTCCAGCTTCTCCTCAAACAGCACCCACCTGTGGTGAAGAGGAGTGGACTTTTATTGGGGCCATCTCTCCCAGGTCTGGGGGGGCCGGGTATGTACACAGAAGAAGCAGGGAAGGTAAGGCCATGGGGGAGTCCTGGGCCCAGTGGTGCAAAGTATGCCTTTTCCTGGGCATTCACCCCTCATCTGGGGTCTTGGGGAACTCAAAAGTAGACTGCATAGAAAGCTGAGCATCATGGAGGATGAGGGTCTGGATTGGACAACATAGAGAGGAACTCCTGATCGGAGGTTAGAGCACCTCCTCACACAGGAGGAGGTACGAGTCATGGAGGAGCCCCCAGCTGGAGAAAGGGAAAGACCCTATAAAACTGCCTTGGGTCCCACTCACCTGCCTGTCTCTCTCCACTCCAGTGCCTGGGGCCAGCCCAGAAGCTCATTCAGCTGAATGAAGAGCAGAGGGTCCTTGGGTACCCCCAGTTCCGCTCTGTCTGTGTCTGAGGGGCCATCAGGGCTGGGGCCAGAGCCAGGGCCACTGTCCAGCTCTCCTGTGGGCACATTTTCACAAGCACTGGAGATCTCAAACTCTTCCTGGCCTGGTAGCTTCATCTTGGGGAGGCTTGCACAGACTCTTAGGGAGTGGTGCAGTCCTAGGTTTTGAATCCAGGGGCCCTCCAGCTGGCTGCATTTATAATGCAACCCCGCACCCCAGGCAGCACAACATAAATAGCAAGGCCTGCTGACTCCAGAGCCATCCGGGTCTTTCCCCTTTCCCACTTGCTTTCCCCAGCCCTTGCTGCCTGAGAACATTTTTAAGGCTAACCTGATCTTTCCTAGGCTCTCCAGAAATACCCAGCCTGGGGCCAAAATGTTGTGTGCATTTTCTATGGGATCAGGTCTGACTCCACTGTGTTTTGTGTAAATTAACAGGAGTAAGTCACTGGTCCAGGTCTGAGGACTGGGACCCTCAGATTATCCTGCTCCCTACTCTATATCAAATACAAACACCAACCCCCCCAGGACTGTTTTGGGTGTCAACAACACACCCTAAGGGCACCCATTTGGATAAACAGAGACCTAAAAAGTAACTGTGGTCTGTGGAAGCCAGGCTACCATTAGGGAGACATCAGGCAGAGTCCCAGCCCATTAAATAGACTAAGTAGGCGGTTCAAGGAGAACACAGTGCCTGAGGCTTAAATTCCTTTGTGTGACGACACTAGGAAACTTTCCAATTTAGCTGTGTCTCCGGGGTCTGCAATTCTAACTCAGCCAGGCAGTAAAGGCAGAGCAGTCAACTAGGGTGTGTATGAAGGAGTTCCTGGAGCCAAAAGAACAAAGGAGAATGTGGTCTATTAGCAAGTACTGTTGGCTCTACCTTCAAAGCAAACCCAGCATCCAACCACATCTCCCCCACCTCCCACACTTCTACTCAGTTCCAAGCCTCCATCCTGTCTCACCTGAATTATTTCAATACCTTTCTAATCTCTTGCAATCATCTCCCTGCTTCCACTCTTCCTTCCTGACGCAAAGTTCTTAATCCACATAGCTGCCATAGAGAGCCTTTTAAAAGATAATCAAGCTACATTCCTCTTCTTGGAACTCACTCAAAACATTCCTATTACTCCTAGAAGAAAAATCAAACTCTGTCATGACCTAGTCCCCAGACACATCTTCTACCATTCTCCCTTGCTCACTCCTTTCCAGCTGTGTTGGTCTTTGTTCTACAAAGCCTGTTGCTGCCAGGGGTCTTCGCTGTAGCTCTTCTTTCAGCAAGGAAAGCTCTTCCCCCAGATCGTCACATGACTGAATTCCAGTAACCCAAGTGTCATCTTAGACGTTACCTACAGAATTTTTTTTTCTGCCCAGCCCTGTGTGTCCAACACTGTTCTCGGTTTTATTTTCTTCCCAGCGGTTATCACTACTACTATCTGCCTCATTTATTTGCTGTTTATTGTCTGCCCCGCCACACATGCACACTGGAATGTCCCGTTCACCGAGCAGGTATTTTCCCTATCTTCTTCAATGGCTGCCCCTAGCGCATCTAACGGCTCTCAATAAATACTTGTTCAATGAGCGCATAGAAAGGGAGGGGATGGAAAATAAATGCACTTCTCCTGGAAGTCACACGAGGGCTCTGCTCCCCGCGGACTGGATCGCTTGGTCCACTCACCAGCGCGTTTGCTTCCTCAGTGGACCGCCAGGGCGCGGAGATGGCGAGAGGGCAGGGAGGGGTCCTTAATGCTCCAACTTTCCCTGGATTGGCCCAGCAGGATGGGATGTGGGGGGAGCGCGACAAGGAGGGAGCGAGAGGGTTATTAATCGTGCTCTTTTTTTTTTTTTTTAAGATTTTATTTATTTATTTGACAGAAACATAGCCAGAGAGGGAACACAAGCAGGGGGAGTGAGAGAGGGAGAAGCAAGCTTCCCGCTGAGCGGGGAGCCCGATGCGAGACTAGATTCCCGGTCTCCGAATCATGACCTGAGCCGAAGGCAGTCACTTAACCAACTGAGCCACCCAGGCGCCTCTCAAACCCTCCAGTAGATACATGGGATCCCTCTCCTCCCTAGGAAATGAGATGGGCTGATTTTCCCTCCAACCCCAGGTATGGACTTGGAGCCGATCGATTTGCCCCAAGTCCAAGGATGTCCGAGGATAGAAATGAAAGTAGTGAGTCACTATATTACCACTTGGAGAGGAGGTGCTGAGTCGGGGAGCAGGGGGAAGGAGTTGGTTTCAGCCCAGGAGGAGTAGAAACTGGCCTGGAATCCCTGTGATCACCTACTTCAAGAATGTGCTCCAACCTCAGGGCAAGTGACTCAGGAGAACCGGAGGGAGACAGGAACAGGCACTTGGTGTGAATACACCCCCCCACACACACACACACACAGACTCCCTTCCCATCCCCACTCCTGCCCAAGTTCAGAGAATCTTACCTTGCCTTCTCTGTGGTCCCAACTACTCCACCCCCCAAGGATGCCTGCAGTAGAGGGCCACCATGCCTCCACTCTCCCCAGGCTCCACTCCTGCCTCTTGGGTCCTAAGTGCCCTAAGCTGTGTAGGTTGGTGAGAGACGTGAGTGAGAACCCACAGGTTTGTCTGTGGACACCAGGTGTCTCCCAGGCAGGGCTCAGTGAAGGCAGGCTATATGGGTGAGTAGCCTTGGGTGTTCACACTGGAAAATACCCTGACCCAGGAATCCAAAAACTGGGTTCTCATCCTGGCTCAGTCACAGATTTATTAGGTGTTCTTGACCAAAGTCCTTCCCCTCTCTGGGCCTATTTTCCTTGCATAAATTAAAACAGTTGGGGTAGATGATTTCCAAGGTTCAAAGCATACTTTTACGCAATACTCTTGAACTGAACCCAGAGCGGAAGGGAGTGGTGTCATGAACAGACTGCTTTGGTGTAAATCCAGGCTTGGTCTCTTTCCAACAAGTGGAGAAGAGATTTGTCTTTTCAGGACCTGACTTTTCTTATCAGCAAAAGGGAAATAATAAAAGTACCCACACTATAGGCTTTATTAAATGAAACAACGCATGCAAATTAAGCCCACCACCTAGTATACACAATATGGAAGCTATTATTACTATATAATTGAAAATAGTCACTCGTAGGGTAGGGAAGGAAAAAAATATATATTGAAATGTCAATTATATTCAACCCTGTGGTAAGCACATTATCTCACATAATCCTTGCAATGACTTTAAAAAAAAAAAACAAACCTTCTACTTCTTGGGCTGCCTGGCTGGTGCAGTTGGTTAAGTGACTGGCTCGGGTGGAGATGTTGGGGTTGTGAGAGCTCCATTTTGCTTAAGATTCTCTCTCCCTTGGGGCGCCTGGGTGGCTCAGTCGGTTAAGCATCTGCCTTCAGCTCAGGTCATGTTCCCAGGGTCCTGTGATGGAGCCCCACATCAGGCTCCCAGCTCAGCAGGAAACCTGCTTCTCCCTGCCCTCTGCTCTCCCCATCCCCCACTACCTTTCACTCTTCTCTCTCTCATGCTGTCTCTCAAATACATAAAATATTTTTAAAAAACCCTCTCCCTCTCCTTCTGCCCCTCCCTGCCTTAAATAAATCTTTATTTTTTTATTTTTAAAAATATTGTATTTATTTATTTGACAGAGAGAGATCACAAGTAGGCAGAGAGGCAGGCAGAGAGAGAGAGAGGAGGAAGCAGGCTCCCTGCCAAGTAGAGAGCCTGATGTGGGCCTCGATCCCAGGACCCTGAGATCATGACCTGAGCCGAAGGCAGAGGCTTTAACCCACTGAGCCACCCAGGCGCCCTAAATAAATAAGTCTTTAAAAATAAAACTTTTGGGGCACCTGGGTGGCTCAGAGGATTAAGCCTCTACCTTCAGCTTAGGTCATGATCTCAAGGTCCTGGGATCAAGCCTCACATCCGACTCTCTGCTCAGCAGGGAGCCTGCTTCCCCCTCTCTCTAGCCTACCTCTCTGCCTACTTGTGATCTCTCTCTGTCAAATAAATAAATATATATATATATTTTTAAAGTTTTATTTATTTTACAGAGAGAAACACAGCCAGAGAGGGAACACAAGCAGGGGGAGTGAGAGGGAGAAGCAGGCTTCCTGTTGAGCAGGGAGCCCGATGTGGGGCTCGATCCCGGGTCTCCAGGATCATGACCTGAGCCGAAGGCAGTCGCTTAACCAACTGAGCCACCCAGGCGCCCCAAATAAAATACTTTTTAAAAAATAAAAATAAAGACTTTTACTTTAAAAAAACTTTAATTTTTTTACTATTTATGAGAGTCTAATTCTAAAAGAAGTTGCAAAAAAGATACCCTGAGGTCTCCAGCTGGTACCTTTCATTCACCTTCCCCCAATGGTAGCATCTTACATAAAGATAGCACAATATCAAAACCAGGAAAAAGGCAGAGGCACCATACTGTTAGCTAGACTACAGGCCTTATTCAGATTTCCTTTGTTTCTGCATGTACTCATTTGTCTATGTATGTGACCATGTGTGTATAGTTTGTTTTTTTAAGATTTTTATTTATTTATTTGAGAGAGAGAGTAAAGGGGGAATGAGAAGGAAGAAGGTCAGAGGGAGAAGCAGACTCCCCACGGAGCTGGGAGCCCGATGCGGGACTCAATCCCAGGACTCTGAGATCAGACCCTTAATCAGCTGAGCCACCCAGGTGCCCTTGTGTGTATAGTTTTACGACAGTGTATTACATGCAATCTGGGCAAGGTGCTTAATTTCCTTAAGCATTGGTTTTTCTCATCAATAAACTGGGGGTGAAAATACTATCTTCCTCAGAGGGCTGTTGTGAGAACTAAATAAGATAAGTCTATAAAGTACTCAGAGCAATGCCTAAAATGTAGTGAGCATTCAATAAATTTAAGTATGTTTTAATTTTTAAAGAGATTTTATTTATTTATTAATTTGAGAGAGAAAGAGAGAGAGAAAGGGGAGGGGAAGAAGGAAAGAGAGAGAGAGAGAAAATCTCACACAGACCCCATATTTAGCAAGGAGCCTGACACAGGGCTGGATCCGATGACCCTGAGATCATGAACCAAAACCAAGAGTCCAGCCCTTAACCGACTGAACCACGCAGGTGCCCCAGTATTTTTTTAGAAAAATCATGTTTAAAAAAAAAAAAAAAAAAAAAAAGAAAAATCATGTTTTGAAAAGTGACTTGAAATACATAAATCATTCATATTCATTGTAGGAAAAGATAGAAAATGCCCGTAAGAGTAAAAATAACAAAATAAAGTTGCACAACACCCTTACCATAAAATAATCACTATTAATCATTTTACTCACACCACAAATAGGCACATTTCATTATTCCCACTCTATTAGAAAAACACTGAGACTCAGATGGATTAAGCAATTTGCTGTATCTCCTGAGCTTATGAGCGAGGAGCTGCAATTTAACACACACTCCTACCTCCCGGCTGACTGGGACGAGCAGCACCTGCTGGCTTCTGAGTGCTTGCTAGGTTCCAAGCAGTGTTTTAGCCCCTCCCAGGTCATCTCCATCAGTCTTCACGATAGCCCTTGGAGGTAGGTATCAGTCCCATTTCTGAATGAGGAAACTGAGCTTCAGAGGTACCTTGGCCAAAGTCCTAGCTAGCAGCTAGTGGACCAGGGGTTAGAAAGGTGTCATTTTCATCCCTCAGCCTAAGCTTTAAAGCCTCTGCTCTGAGGGATTCAGACAAGATGCTAGTGGAATGTGTGGAGGGAGAGTCTTTCCAGTTGGAGGTCTGGGTTTCTCTGACCCTGGAGCTAGGGTATCCTTCCCTGATGCCAACCGCTACCCCAGACCACCAAGATCCAGCCAAGACTTGGAGTGGGCCCTGACCGTTGGAGCCTGCTCTACTCCGCACAATGCCCATACTCTGGAGTACAAGAGTCAGGGTATTTGAAGGGGAAAAGCAAGAGGCATCAGAGAGCCCAAGTCTACAGCATAAAAAGGCCTGCACGTGCCATAAACCTCTCTGCCTCAGGCTTTCCATGCCTCTGCCACCGAACCTTCCACATTCAGGAAATGTTGGCAAGTCAGCTACAGGTAGGTGATTTTTGAGTTTCACATTAATTACCTACGCTCTGCTTACTTCCGGAAGAGATGTAAGGACAATAAAAGGCATGGATACAAGCAAATATTTTAAAAACGAGCACTCATAATGAAACCAAAGCGGAGAAGAAAGAAATAATTATCCTCAAAATTCTGGGCGAGGGATGATCATTGCAACTGAGCATCAAAACTTTTTTTTGGAGGAGCGCCTGGGTGGCTCAGTTGGTTAAGCGACTGTCTTCCTCTCAGGTCATGATCCCGGAGACCCCAGATCGAGCCCTACATCGGGCTCCCTGCTCGGCGGGGGGCCTGCTTCTCCCTCTCTCACTCCCTCTGCTTGTATTCCCTCTCTAGCTGTGTTTCTCTCTGTCAAATAAATAAAATCTTTAAAAAAAACCAAAAAACTTTTTTTTTTTTTAAATTTAAGATTTTTATTTATTTGACAGAGTGAGAGAGTACAAGCAGGGGGTGCAGCAGAGGGAGAAGCAGCAGACTCTCTGCTGAGCAGGGAGCCTGACACAGGGCTGGATCAACCTGAGCCGAAGGCAGACACTTAACTTACTGAGCCACCCAGGAGCCCCAAGCATTAAAACTTAATTGCGATCTTCCTGACAGTGGAGGCAAAAAGAGTGAATTCGACATTTTGTCATTATCTAATAAAAGGAAGCAGCTATGCCAGATAGTCACGACATCCAAACTTTCTAACACTGAACTAACTGTAAGAGGAATTTGGGAATTTGTTACACTTTATTCAGGCACTGGCCAGGGACCTCATATGTAATAGTATCTAGAACAGCACTTTTACAAAGGATACAGAAAGACTTCTCATATGAATTTCTCTGGGGTTAGCAGTCCTCAGCCCTGTCGGAATAAATATTTTCTTTTTATAGCAAATATGTTAATATTCCTTTATTATCCTGAAATAAAATTCACAGGGAATATCCTATGTGTACATTTACTTTTTCTCTTTTGTAGAAATCCATCCATGTTAACATTTTGAGGCATTTTTCCAGTTTTTTTCCCCTATACATAGGTTTCAAAAGTATTTTAAAATAATCATAGAGAGGAGTACCTGGCTGGCTCAGTCAGAAGAGCAGGAGACTTAATCACAGGGTCATGAGTTCAAGCCCCATGTTGGATGTAGAGATTACTTAAATAAAGTTTTTAAAATGTGAATTAAAAAAATAATTAAAGAGATACAATTCTATATACTTTATTTTTACCTTCCTTTTTTTTTTTTTAAGCAGGCTTCACACCCAATGTGGGACTTAAACTCATGACCCTCAGATCAAGAGTTACATGCTCCAGCAACTGAGCCAGCCAGGCACTCCTAATTTTACTTTTTAAAATTAAAGTATAGGGACGCCTGGGTGGCTCAGTTGGTTAAGCCACTGCCTTCAGCTCAGGTCATGATCCCGGAGACCCGGGATCGAGTCCCACATCGGGCTCCCTGCTTGGCGGGAAGCCTGCTTCTCCCTCTCTCACTCCCCTGGCTTGTGTTCCCTCTCCGGCTGTGTTTCTCTCTGTCAAATAAATAAAATCTTTAAAATAAATAAATAAATAAA
This sequence comes from Spilogale gracilis, assembly GCA_004023965.1. NCBI lineage: Eukaryota > Metazoa > Chordata > Mammalia > Carnivora > Mephitidae > Spilogale > Spilogale gracilis. Next base: position 40,344 of record PITA01008986.1, read on the forward strand.
TAAATAAAATTAAAGTATAATTAACAATATAACATTATATTAGTTTCATATAACATAATGATTTAATAATCATATATTTTGTAAAATGATCACCATACTTGCACATTTACTCTTTAAAGAAAGTCAATACCCTAATTAATAGAAAAGAGAAAGTGATAAAAATAAAATAGGGGCACCTTGGGGCGCCTGAGTGGTGCAGCCAGTTAGGCATCAGATTCTTGGTTTTGGCTCAGGTCAAGTTCTCAGGGTCATGAGATCAAGCCTTGTGTGGACACAGCTCTGCTCTGGTCATGGAGCCTCCTTCATATTCTCTCTCTTTGCCCCTCCTCTGCTCTCTCTCTCTCTAAAACAAATAAATAAAACTTAAAAAAAAATAGGGGTACATGGTTTTATCAGTTGGAAGAGCATGTGTCTCTTGATCTTAGCATCATGAGTTCCAGTGCCACCCTGATTACAAAGATTACTTAAATTTAAAATTTTTAAAAATAAATAAAATGACATTATTTGAATATGCAAATACTTGCTCAGAATGACTCTAGAAATCTCAAGGAAGAAGCCCATTTCTTGCACCTACACAGACTTACTTTGAATATGACACCTACAAATGCTGACACAAGTGTGTTGTTTGAGAATTCAGATACCAACAAAATGAACAGTTCATGATAATTTAATTCCTGGAAAAGTCAGTGTAAAAACTTTTTGTATTTTAATGTTAATCAGAGATGATTCTAGGCTCAAGTGATTATAATCAAACTTCTCACCCATATGTGAGTGATAATTCTCACCCATATTGCCAGTGCCTGGCAAGACACTCAAAAGCATGTAGAATATGGGACAAATGGGGGGCAGTTTTTAAATGTGTGAGCCTGACATTTTTTCCTCCTCCAAATGCCTGAGGACTCCCTAGTTTTTGGACAACCAAAGTTGTCCAACTTTCGGACAACCGCAGATTTCCCAAATCTGTGGGAAACTCCCCACAGATTCCCATAATGACCCATAGGGGGCAGCATCTCTCACTTTGTGAACCATTGTCCTAGATCAACCCTCTGTTACAAAAAAAAAAAAAAAAAAAAAAGGAGATGGATAAGGTTAAATTTTTAAATTGCAGTTTTAGGAACACATTTCTAAGAGGACGAGAACTTGTACAGGATTTGATGTGACCTCATTCCAAGGTTGAGTCCTAGAGAAGTTAGTAACAATAGTACTGACCTATTTATGTAGGGCTCTTCATTTTGCCAAGCACTTTCAGAGGTGCTATTTCCTTAGTCACAAGAACCCCCTAAGTAGATTGTTATTCTCCACACTAAGAGACGAAGAGGCACGGAGAGAAAGGTTGTCATGCCCCACAGATCAGGCACTATTGGTTGTCATGGAATTGTCTCAGCTGGACGTTGAATAGCAGCATAGCTGCAAACAATTCATGGTGGACATTTATTGGCCAGTGCCTGAATACAGAACAGTGCTTCAGCCTCTCATTTTATGTGTGAGGAACCTGAGGCTTAAAGAGGGAGATGGGTTGTGTGATGGCTGAATGAAGAATCACTCGCCCCTCCTTGCTGACAGCCAGCCATCTGTGTAAGCGGATGGCCAGAGCTGTAAAGTCATGTTAATCCCTCAAAGTCACAGAAATGGGCCCAGAAATGGAGGAGGATGGCTTGAAATCCAGGCCTGAGCCAAACACATTATAAATATTCCCTCCTTAACATCTGAGAATGACAGGGACTCCTGATTCCCTTAAGCTCCCTCCCCATCCCTTCCTAGTCTTCATCCTGACATCCTGAGCCCAGGCAATCAGACAGGAGATCCTGTTCGTCCCTGGCTGTGCAGGAAGTGTTACCTGGCACAGCCTTCAGGAATGCCCGGGCAGCATAGGAGTTACAAGGGGGTTCCAAAGGGCAGATCCAAGTACAAATCCAGCGGCAACCCCAAAACTGCTTGATCACCGGCCTCAAATGGGGATTGAGAGCAAGGGTGAAGGCAGCCTGGGGCAAGGAACCATGACTCTATAACTCTCAGCTTTCAAATTTTGATAACTCTGGGCTCATGGTACCCTATGAGAGAAGTACTCTCAAGGAGGTGCCCTTTCCTGAGCCAGCAGAGCTTTGAGTCTCCTTAGGACTCACTCCTCTTGGTTACAGTGGAAGGAGAAAGTGGCTGAATCCCCTCTCCAAGGGGACACATACTACTCTCTGAGCTCTGAGCCAGGGTTGCTATTTTGGGTAAAGGTTTTCAAAACTCCAGGAGGCCTTGGAGATCCACCATCTCCTTGTAAGCATGATGATCTCTCCTTGGAGAGATGAGGGAGGATGGCTGTCCTGTGACAAAGCAGTATGTTTTTAAATTTCCACTTAAAGGAAGGAAGGGGGTGCCTGGGTGGCTCAGTGGGTTAAAGCCTCTGCCTTCGGCTCAGGTCATGATCTCAGGGTCCTGGAATCAAGCCCCGCGTTGGGCTCTCTGCTCGGCGGGGAACCTGCTTCCCTCTCTCTCTCTGCCTGCCTCTCTGCCTACTTGTGATCTCTCTCTCTGTGAATAAATAATAAAATCTTTTTTTAGAAAAAGGAAGGGAGGGATAGAGGGAGGGAGAGAGAGAAAAATGAAAGAGAGAAAATGGAATGATGGGAGGAAAGAAGGTAGGAAGGAGGGAAGGAAGCAGCGTTTGGAGAGAGAGAAAGAGAGAGAGAGAGTGTGTGTGTGTGGATTTTTTTTTTTAAGCATTTGTTCTTAGTAGCAGCTGTCACCAAGGAAGCACCTACCATGTGCCAGGCATCATATCCTGCTTTACACACATGATCTGATTTAACCATCACAAACCGCTATCGTAAAAACTACTATTATTAATCCTATCTTGCAGTTTATCAAACTGTAGGTCAGAGAAGTTGAATAACATGTCGTAAGCAAGAAAGCAAAAAAAAAAAAAAAAAGGGCATATTCAAAATTTGAACCTTTGGTTGTCTGGCTCCCAAGGGTATAACCATTTTACTAGCGGCTCTGCTGTCCTACCTAATCCCCCACCCTTTAAGCAGATTCTCATCATGACAGGACAGAGGGAGCACGGAGCCTCAGCAAAGCTGACAGTGTCACCGCAGAAGCAGGGAGAAGGCAGCCTTTGTCTCAACCATTTGTTAAGGGCAGTGTTGAGCTCAAGAACAGAGGCTTAGGAATAACGAAGGAATTTAGATCGAGGCTTAGATTCTCACTAGCTGGGTGACCTGGATGGCTACTCACCTGTTTTTAGCTTCAAGCCCTTAAAATGGGGAAGAATAGCTAGTCTCAGGGCAATTGTGAAGATCGTGCAAGATAACTTGTGTGGGCATTACCTAAACTCCTCTGCCCCAGAGGTTCACATTTTTTGTTCAAATGCTCAGTAAGTTATTCTAGCTAACTACGCAGACCAGTGCTTCTGAACCTGGTTGATGTTGGAATTACCAACAAAAAGATAAAGGCTTGGGCCCCATCCCAGGAGGTTTTGAAGTAGGACTGGGGGGGGGGGGGCTTGTACATTTTTGTCTTTAACACATTCTGAGGTAATGCTTATGCAGAGCCCGGTCTGGGGCAACCAACCTACCTGCATGGACATCCTGGCCACGTTGGGGAAGGGATTCTGGTGGGTTCCCTCTCCAAGTCACTTTCTCCCCTTTCTTCTCCTGACCAGTACCCCTTTTCCCCACCTCCTCTTCACTTGCTTCTCTCCCCAAATCAAGGTCTGTAAGGCCTGGTAGTGAACAGTGACACCCAGTGTCCTGTGGGAACCCAGATCGGGGCTGGAGAACAGGATGCCAGGGTTTCTGCTCTGGATTTGCCCCCTTGTGACTCACTGGTGGCCCAGGGCCAGTGAGTCTTCAAGCCTCAGTTTGCTCATGGTCCACAGATAGCTGGGGAGTTTGGAGTGGCCTGTTTAGACTCTGCTTCCTTAGGAGTGTATCTCTGAAACTTGACAGCCAGAGAGCTGGGGGGTGGGGGGTGGGGTACATGAAAAAAGTCCTGCATAATTGTGCTTTCCCATCGCCATCTCATTTGATGCCCACAGTGATAGGAAGTAAACTCCAGCATCTGTCCTCTGTAATGTCCTCTGTTCTCTATCCTATATCCCTCCTTGCTTTCTGGCCTTCTTGCTGTTCCGTGAATGCTCCAGGTTTTTTTCCCACCTCCATTTGTGTACTATGTGAGTGGCTGGGAATGCTTTTGCAATGGATGAGCACAAGTCTGTTTCCTTCTTTTTAATGACGCCTCAGCTTACATGTCACCTGCTCAGAGATGAGTTTGCTGATCAGTCACCAAACCTAGAGTGTCATCCCAAGCACTGGGACACAACACCCTATAGTATACTGCATTTGAACTTGCACTGTAGCTCTTCTTCCTCTTTTTTCTTTACTTTCTGTGGTGCCTCTTTCCCTTTCTGTAGAATGGAAGTGTCATGAAAGAACATTCTCGGTTGCCTTGTTTACTGCTGGGTCCCTTGTGCCTGAAAAACATTCATTGTATGTTTGTGGAATAAATAAGGTAACGAAATGACCCCAGCCTCAAGTGTGATTTATTTTCTTTGGTCAGAGTATGCCCCAGGTTCTGAGAGGGGAAATGACTGTCCCTAAAGCATTCTAGGCCTTTTGTCTTCTTTTTCCAGGTCCTTCCCGTAAAACCTGGCTGACACACAAATAGAGGTGGGGTGAGGCTCCCAGGTGTGATGAAAGCCTGGGGTTGCCCCATGAATGGGGTGGCTGAGGCTGATGTGGAGGTGAGAAGGCAGAAGACGGAGCGTGCGAAGGGAGAGGCAGGCTGGGACAGGAGAGCAGGGTGTGACCCTGGAGGCAGGTAGGGGAAGGGGGTGACTTGGCGGTGTTTCAGGAAGTGTTTCCCTCCACCCTCCCCTGGGGAGAGCCCTGACCCCAGCATGATTTTGTTTAGGGGAAGGAGGTGGTCCAGCAGTTGCTGAGGGAGAACAAAAGTGTGAGCTGGGCGGTGACCACCCACTGAGGTACTAGTGATCACCCAAAAGAATAATCTCACTCTTGGCCAAATAGGTGACAGGTAAGCTTCCGCCTGAAACCAGTCCAACCGACAGCGTAGCCTCAGACCAGGCGGGAAGGGAGAGAAGAAAAGCCTCTAAGGGAATGGTGTAGTAGGTCACATTTATTGAGAGCTTATAATAAGCCTGACACTGTACTAACCACTTTTTTTAAGCTTTCATTTATTTATTTTTAATTTTTTAAAAAAGATTTTATTTATTTATTTGACAGAGAGAGAGCTCACAAGTAGACAGAGAGGCAGGCAGAGAGAGAGGAGGAAGTGGTCTCCCTGCTGAGCAGAGAGCCCAATGCGGGCCTCGATCCCAGGAACCTGAGATCATGACCTGAGCCAAAGGCAGAGGCTTAACCCACTGAGCCACCCAGGTGCCCTGTTTATTTATTTGATAGAGAGAATCACAGCTAGAGAGGGAACACAAGCAGGGGGAGTGCAAGAGGCAAAAACAGGCTTCCCGTTGAGCAGGGAGCCCCATGCATAGCTCTATCTCAGGATCCTAAGACCACGACCTGAGCTGAAGGCAGACACCTAATGACTGAGCCACCCAGGCGCCCTACTAACCGCTTTTTTTATAGGAGTTTCCTCATTCAATCTTACAAAAGCTCTCTACAAGGGAGGCCTTATTATTATTATTGTTATTTCCATTTGAGAGATTTGGAAACTGAGGCTCAGTGAAATTAAATATCTTGTTCAGCGTTGCTCATAAGGACCCAGGTCTGGATTCCCACTGAGCTATGTAGTAATTCCAGTGTACAATGGAAACCAGGCCTGGGAAGGGTGGCTAGGAGCAAGTCAAGAGGGTAGACCCCTGCAACAGTGGGGATGGAGACATATGGTGGGATTGCCTGTATATAAATAGGAGGCCCGTTTTTATCCCTACACATGGGCTGAATCAGGCAAGCAGCTCTACTTGGCACAATTTGAGGGCTCTGAATGCTGATCCAGGCCTGTGTCATACAACTCCCTCCCTAGCTTGTCTCTGGGAGCTGAAATATCTACTGGGAGAGTCATTTCTTTGAGGACATTAACAGCAGAAGACCCCTGTAAAAATACATAGGTTGGAGGAGAAATACATCAATCTCCTGGTACCTGTTGAACATAGCAACCTAGGCTAGCCAACTGGCTCCTATGGGAGAGGGTCTCAGTTCTGATGTTGGGGAAGAAGGTGGTGTTCCAAGACAAGGAATACTATGAGGCATGTTACACATCCCTTGTCTCTCCAATCCCAGAAGCCTGAGAATTATAATCCATAGTTCAAAAATCTTAATGAAGACTATGTCCCCTGGGAGAAATATGGGGGCAAGCCACTCCAGCAGCTGGAAGAATACTAACTCCCTTTGCTTTCGCTGGATTGATACCAAGTGCCTGCAACTGCAACTCGACATACTCTGGGCTCGTGAGACCTGCTGAGATTAATGTGTCCAATTTTAAAATGATATATGAATTAATTATTATTTACTATTTGCTGTGTTGCTAGGTAAACACGAGAGTGAGTGTTACCCTTCGGAAAGTGACACGGGTGCAGATCCCTGGTGTGGAACAGGGATGGCTGGAGGGACCAGGCCTGGAACAGGGGAAGGAACAAGGGGTGTCCAAGGACAGGGCTCAGCTCAGCAGTCGCAAGGCTGCAGCGCGACAAGCCTTTGGGGAAAGGTAGGAACTGGTCCTCGCCACCTGCCGGTCAGCAGCGCTTCCCACAGTCAGGCAGCGGCGGCCTTGGCCTGGCCCCAAAATATGTGAGCGCCGCCCCCTACTCCCGCCCTCTTTCCCCAGCCGCGCCCGCGGAGTGGGGGGCTGTGGGGGCCGCGCTGCCGGCGCCGGGAGCCCGGCTAGCGGCCGAGCGCGGAAGGGGGGCGGGGGGCGGGGCGGAGCTTCGGCGCCTCCCGGAGCCTTATTCCCAGCCGCGCTCCCGGGAGCCTTCAGTCGACCGAGGGACCTGCGGGCGGCGCGCGGCTGCCTCGCCTCGCGGAGACGCCAGGGGCTTGGGCGGGCGGACCGACAGAGTGAGCAGAGAGACGCCCAGCAGCCGCCAGCTCCACGCAGGTCCCGGCTAGGCTGGCACCCGGAGGCGAGCAGTAGATCGAAACCCGCCGAATCTCCTGCGCTCCGCCCGCCCCGGCTCCGGTGCCAGCGCCCGGTGGCCGCCGCCTCCAAAGTGATTGCTGCCTCGCCGCCGCCTCCGCCGGGTCCAGGAACATGAAGCTGCTGCCGTCGGTGGTGCTGAAGCTCTTTCTGGCTGCAGGTGAGAAAGGGCTGCCGACGCCCCTGGAGGTCGGGGAGGGGCGGGGCTTGGGGACACTGCTGGGGGGGCACCGGAGAAGGTCGCTGCAGCGACCCCAGCGCGGGCCACTTGGTGGGGCCCGTGCTCCCTGCCAGGCGGGAGCCAGCATTGGTGCGTGGCGACGGGGGTCTGGAGAGGGGGTCTGATGCGGCCTCGCCCCTTGCCCGCAGTGCTCTCGGCATTGGTGACTGGTGAGAGCCTGGAGCGGCTTCGGAGAGGGCTGGCGACCGGAACCGGCAACCTGGACTCTCCCACCGAATCCACAGACCAGCTACGGGCCCCGGAAGGCGGCCGGGGCAGGGAAGCCCCGAACTTAGAAGAGACAGACCTGGACCTTTTAAGAGGTGGGTGTGAGGGCTGCGGATCCTCGACCCCACGCTGGGCAATTGGATCGAGGATTCATGCTGTTTGTGCGCACTTGTGGGTTGAGGGAATTCATGGAGGACTTCAAGGAAAAGCTGCTGAGCCTGACCAGCTTATTCGGGGATCCTGAAATGTGGGTCCCACTGTCTTTCTTGCTGTTGAGTCTCACATGTGGAGTCGCTGCCCTTCTGAGTAGTTTAAAGCCTAGGGAGAAAACAAGGTGTCTGGGGTCTTGTAGGATCCTCTGGGCTAAGCTGGAGTAAGGAACAAGGAACGATTGGGATGCTTTCTGTAGAGTTTGTACATAAAAATGGGTGCAAGATCTTAATTGCTAGATCAAATGACTATTACGCATAAAATGACAGATGGGGAGAGCCGAGGAACATAGTAGGTGTGCAGTCTTCTCCATCCACCTGTCTCCAGGTTGGAGAAACAGAGGGGAATGAAAAACTCTTGGTCCCTTGGGTGAGGGGCTGTTGAGGCCAGCCCCCCTCAAGAGCCTATGAGCAGTGAGCACAATGTCCCTACAGATATACAATGAAATGCGGTGTGTTTACATATCCTAGCCAAAGCCTAGAGACTTCGGAGCACCCTGAGTCTCTGAGAGAGACTCCAGGAGCCAAAGGGCCAAGTGGCATCCTCCAACTAGCAGATGTGGCTATGGATGAGTCTGGAGCCTCCAGCATTGCCCACTTGCCTGCTTCCAGGCACCTGCAGTGATTCTTATGGGTGGAGCAGGGACTGAGCCCTGGAGTGCCAGAATGACTAATTTGGTTGGAAAGATACACACCTGTTCTAGCCCCGCCTTACCCAGAGCTTCCCTTAGGTGCTGTCTCTGCCTTGTATGAATCAAAGGTCTGCTCCTAAGCTGAGCTGCACTGCCACTCTTCATCCTCTCCCCGCAGCCTCCTTGGGTCACCCCTGGCCGGAACAACCTGGATTCTCCAAGCCCTCTCCTCCTAAGCTGGGCAGAGCTGGGCTGTGACTCACCCTCCACCCACATAGCTGCTCCTCATACCTCTGCAGAACCTGACTCACAGCTCCCTGTGCCTGGCAGGAGCCTCGCTGTCACCCTGTCACTCTCTTCCTTTCCTCTCTGATTGGCTTGCCCCTCCTGTCAGTTTTACCACAGCTCTGGTCACTCTGAGCATCTGCCTTACCTTCTGAGCTCTGAAGGGACTTGAGTCTACACCAGAGGGAATGGGACTGGGGGATGGGATTACTGGCACCTGCCTTTCTTCCCTTCTCTTGGCTTTGCTGGGTGAAAGCTCTTTTTTCAGGTGTGGGAATCCTATCATCTAAAATGAATAGCAGTTAGCATTTATTAAGTACCTTCTGTGTCCTAGGCACCCATTATGCTATTGTGGGTTGCTTAATTCTGTAGCAATTCTCTGAGATTGAATTTCCGCTAGCCACTACTTATGGAGAACCCCAAGGTTCCAAGGGATTAAGCCACTTGCCCAAAATCACAGAGCTGAATTTGGAGCACAGGTCTGCTGACTTCAGAAGCCCATTCATTGTCTCATTCCCAATTCAACATCCGGGGTGCTCTAAACTTGTCCAGGGGAAGGAAAAGGGTGTATGAGCCGTTCGGTTATATTGGCAAAGATCACTGGATATGGAAACCAGAGACCACATTTCTGATCTCAACCCTGCATGACCTTTCCCAAATCATTGCCTTTTGGGACCTCAACTTTTTTTGTCTGAAAATGGAAAGCCATGATATTCTTTCAAGTCCCTTCTCGCTTGAGGACCCTGAGTCTCTAGTCTAATGTATAACGCTCACCCTTGAACCAGACACATGGCTACAGCCACGGGCAGCAGGCACATTTTTTTCTTCTGGGAACAGGGGAGAGAGGACTGGCGTCAGACCCCTGATGGGCTGATGGGCGTAGCCCATGGTCAGTCCCAGCTGGATGTCTGTGTGAGGCTGTTTTTCCCCCCCGCCTTTGAAGTGTGAAAAGAATGGGGGGGGGGCGGTCATCATTGTTCCAGTTCCTTCTGGAGTTCCTTACTTTCCATCTTTTGCCCCCTTGTACACACTATATTCATCCATCCTAGAGAGCTATATAAACAGGACATGTGGGGGTAGGTGTAATAGACCTTTGAAAGAAGTGGTGAGCTACAAAGGACCCAGAATCAGGTAAATATTCTGCTTGAAGTCAAAAACGCAAGGTCCTGGCCAGGGATGGCCTGCTTGCAGTCCCTAAGACTGGCTGTGGCCTGGGCTTATGGTACCCTGGTGTTAAAAGGGTGCCTCAGAGGGGGTCCTCTGGACATGGACACGGTTGCTATTTTAGCTGAGCCCCCCTCAGCTCCACCCCGCAAAAAACCCTCCAAGTACCTTCTCCAGAAGCAATTTTTATCTGTGACACCATCTTCCTGCAAGTGGGTCACTGAGTGCAACATCAGGAAATGAGGTTGATTTAAGGCCAAAATAGCACCAAGTGGGCGTGGGGGAGTAGACAGGGATGGACAGTGGGCTCGGGGAGAGCTTGGTAGAACTGCCCAGTCAGCGGCAGTTGCTTAACCAAAGCTAGCATTGTTCGAATGAAGTTCTTAAACTGAGTCTGAAAAAATGCCTTCCCTTGGACCCTTGTAGCCTTTGTTTCCTCCACAGCTTTCTGGTGGTTCTGCCCAGTCTTCCTTTAGTCTCCTAGGGGGCACTGAGCCAGGGGGCCTTCCCAAGTCCTCTGCCTTCCGGTGGGATCAAAGAGTACATATTCCTTCCAGACAGGGTGCTGTTCTGAGTCTTTTCCCCAACAGAGGCAAAGACTTAACAGAGTCCTTTTCTCCTGCAGCTTCTTTCTCCTCCAAGCCACAGGCTCTGGCCACACCCAGCAAGGAGGAGCGTGGGAAAAAAAAGAAGAAAGGCAAAGGGTTAGGGAGGAAGAGAGACCCATGTCTTCGGAAATACAAGGACTTCTGCATCCACGGCGAATGCAAATATGTGAAAGAGCTCCGGGCTCCATCTTGCATGTGAGTGTCCCTTCCCTGGCTGACCCTGCTCAGCACCCTCTTTGTCAGTCACGTGGCTGTTCCTCGTTGTCACTGTTCCTTGAATTCATAATTCTACCCAGTTTCTACTCAATCTTCAGGCGGAAGTTGGGAGGAGGGGAAATATTTTTAGTCAGAGGAAGGGGCTCTCCCCCGCATGGGATGTAATTTCCTGCGATGTAGGTTTGTGACGCTCTTTTATCCTTGGGGACATTTCCTGCTTGTTCAGACATGAACTTGTAGCTAGGAGAGCTGGTACCTGGAAGTGGGTCCTTCGGTCCTACCTCATGCCCTAGTCTGGATGGGAGAAGCCAGTGGGACACATGGCCCGGTAGGCTCCCTGGGCAGAGCAGAGCTCCTGCAGCCTCCTTCCCCAAGCCCTGCAGGCAAGTGGGAGGTGCATTTGGGCTCGTGCTGTGCAGGTAGGTGTGTGTGTGTGTGTGTGTGTGTGTGTGTGTGTATGTGTGTGTGTTTGTGTGCACATGAGGGTTGATTTGAAGGCATGGCGGGACTATACAGAAAGCAACCATCTTAGGAACAGGGAGAAGCCCCTTCGTCTCTTCCTCCTCATCCCAGCGAGGGCTAGGATGTGGGGGGACATAACAGACAAGGGATTGGGAGAACACTTCCTTAGTGTGAGATGAACAGGAAATGGGACCCAACCCAGTAGGCATCAGCACCACCCTTTCCCTGGGTGGAGGGGCTCTGGGTTCCCCAGCTGCTCTGCTAAGGCCAAGCCCAGCAAATGGCTGCCTTGGCACCCCCTCAGGGATGACGGCACTGCCATGCTCTCTGGCAGGCAGTGTCGCTGCTGTGCCCGGGGCCAACACCCACATTTGACTACAAGCGTCCACTGTCTTCCTGTGAGCATGAGGTCCCTGTAGAGACGCAGGCTTTGGGACCTTAGGAGACTCTGGACAGGGCCAGGAGAGTATGAGGTCAAGAAGGAGCCTGTCAAGGAGGCTTGCTGTCTGGCATCTCTTCTATGATTAGTGTGATTAGTATGGATCCCTTGGCTTTTTAAAGCTTCCTTGTCCTGTTACATCTCACGTAGCAAAGCTGCCCTGTATTTGGTAATTGGCAGACAGACCCAGCGCTCTCTCCCATGTCCATGATCACTTGTGTGTTCCTCCGCCCCCTCCCCCTGTATAACATCCTTGTCAGGAGCTCAATATTAGAGGGAGTTGCTTTAGAATAACATAGACAGTCCCCATAGTAGTCTTCCCAAGGTCTTGGGATAGGGTAGGAGATGTTTGTCTTAAATTTGTAAAATGTCATCATTAGCACGGGATGGAGGCAGTGACTCTGAGGGTAGTCAAGATGGATTGAAGTCAGGAATCTGTCTGGTCCAAACTGGTCCAGGGCTTTGGTGGATGGACTTGGACTGCTCAGCTGAGAACCTTCGTAAGGCTGCTATCCAGGAAAGCTGGGCTTGACTCACCAACTAAGGCCAGTAGATAAGGGGGCCCAGGGCCAACGTGGTCCTCGGGGTAGTGACCTAACCGTGATGAAGCCTTCCCTTCTTTGCCCCGTAACTTCACAATGAACTTTTATTATGAGCTGAGCCCAGCAGGTATGTGTTCAGTACCTACCTGGTGCCAACGAGTCTAAGGAATGGGGAATTAGAGTCATGTCCTGGGATTCTCAAAAGCCCTAGGCTGGGGGTTGGCAGGGCTTGCTATCTCTAGTTGAAAGGTGAGGAAACTAGAGCCAGGAAGTAGGAAGTGATTTGCCTGAGATCAACAGCTAAATAAATGGATGGAAACAGGACAGGATTCAGGACAAGGACTGATGTCCAGTCCAGCATACCTTTCATGCCCCCAGGCTGCACTGGGTGTTGTTGGTTTGTGTCCTTCTTTCCTATCTGTCCTTACAGAGTTTGAATAGGATTTCAGAGAGGACAGCTGTTACGTTTGAGGTCTCTTAAGGCTTTTACCAGCCTGAGTGGAGCAATCTGATTTGAAGACGCTGTCTCTGCTTCCCAGGCAGATTTTCTAGGGGCAGGATTCTGTGTCTAAGCTTCACTACCTCCTGCCCCCGGCCTTTGGAACTCAGGGCGAAAGGCAGCGAGAAGGCAAAGCACTCCTGGTGTGGGGAGATGTGATAGCTGGGAGCCTACATTTGGGGCCCTTTGTTGCTCCTCTTTCCCTCCAGGCCCTGGAACTGCCAGCCAGGGTGTGTCCCGGCTGCCCCGGGGAGCTTGAGACTGGCTGGCTTCCTAAGCAGTCATCCGCAGCCACCATACACAGGAAAACCCTTTTGTGTCACCAGCCAAGAGTTGCCCTCAGAGAGCCATTTCCTGGGATTCTGAGTGGTTGCTGGCCCAGAAGCTTGCTGCAAAGTCCCCTGTGGCCGGAGGAGACTTAGGGGCAGTCAGGCCAAGGAGAGCTCAGCTGGAAGGGAGACGGGCCCTGGGCCTTCCCTTGGCCTCCCTCGTCAGATGCTGACAAGGAGCGGCGAGCCCCCTTGTCTTTGGCAATCTGACCTCGGTGCCCCATTCCTCAGGGCAGTACCCTCTGGAGTCCTATTACATAATAACTCACACGTGTGTGGGGTTTAGCCTCTTGTTAAGGGCTGTTAAATGTAGCGTCTCATGTGATCTTCAAAATACTCCTGTGAAATAGGTATTTATTATTCCTGTGTTTTACACGAGTCACCCAAAGCTTGGAGAAAGGTAAGAGTAACTTCCTCAAGATCACCTGGCTAGAAATAGCAGCAAGACATGAGGTCGGGGCAGGGAAACCCGGCTTGGAAGATGCCTCTAGACCCTAGAGGGTTCTTAACTCCCATCGTAATACAAGTTCTGAAATGGGTCGCAAACATCAGTAGGAGGAACACATTCCAGTTTGGTGGGTCGCTGGCTCTGAGCAAGGCACATGATCTTGTCCCCACCCGGGATGCTTGGAATGTCCTCATTCCTCCCTCCTTCCCCCCTCCTTCCCTGGGGAAGCCAGGAGTCGTCTGCAAAGGGAGGGGGAAGGTGGGTAATATTAGGATGCTTACATTATTATCCTTTTGACTCAGGGTGGGGGTGGAGGGATTATGTAACTGAATTGTGGGCCTCTGAGACCAAGCTTTATTTCTATCATCTGAGTAACTACCTGTGGGGTTTGAGTGATGGCTGGAAGTGAAAAACAGCCTTAGCTTCAGCTTCCCTCTTCCACCCACCCACCCCCAGGAGAACATAGTCTCTGAAAGAGTCATCTAGACTGCTGGGTTAAATTCTGGCTCTGCCTCTCACTAGCTGCATGACCGTGGGCAAATTAGCTGAGAATTTAAGCCTCAGTCTCTCCATCTTTAAAATGGGGAGAGTAACCCCTATTTCACAGAGATGTTTTTAAGATTAAATGAAATGATTCTTGCAAAGCAGTTAGCACAGAGTATTTGGCTCACAGTAAGCCTTTAAGATTTGCTATTTATTATTCAAGTTAATAATAATAAGTCAAAAAGCAGGATCAGACAGCCCCAGGACCCTATCACCTCATCAGATAATGTGTTTCCTTCGGGTAATCTGTGCTGTTCAGAGTGGAAGGAATCATGGATTTGGAATCTGCTAGGACTGGTTTCTAGTCTTAGCCTTGTTGCCTCTTAGTTGTGCTACTTTTGGTAAATCACACCCTCTGATCCTTCATCTTAGTCTTTCAATCTGTAAAATGGGGGCTATACCTGCTTACCAGATGTTATGAGTTGCAGTTGAGCTAGCAGATAAAGGTAGTGCCTTATAAACTGTAAACTGCTGTGCATAAGCGATTTTCCAGGGGCATTTGTGAGAGCTTCCTCTGTATCCTGTCAGGATGGGGGTCCTTGTTTTGCCCACCTTGGCTAATGGGACAGATTCATGAAAAGTCTGGGCACGGAGCCGTGTGCCCTGCTGTGTGTCTATGGGACTGACCCACATTTATCCTATAGTGGGATGGTTCCCCAAAGCACCAGAAGGAGCTGAGGCAGGGAGAAGAGGAGCTCAAGGGCCTGCCAGGTCCAGATGGGTCCACTTTTGGGGTGCCTCTCGTAAGAAAAAGGGATTCTTTGCTCTGTGATACCAGCCATACAACATGCTTCCCAGCGGAGGCACAGCTCAGAATTGACAACCACTAGGTTCTTGGTGCTTCCATCAGCGAGCCAGTGGCCGGAAGTCCCCAGACAGATGGTGCCAGTGTGGCTGTGGGTGTGACTGGGGAGCACGCTGAGCTCCGAGTCAGACAGACTGAGACCGAACTGCTGCTGTGCTGAGTGACCATGGGGAGGATAGCTCTGCCCTTCTGGAACGTGGCGCCTGCCACCTACATCAAAGGGCCTCTCGGCGCTCGGATACAGGAAGGGACATGAGCATACTTGTTCAACTGAAAGTGCTTCTGAGTCTTCTTCCTAAGAGCTTCGAGGAAATGCTTTATGTTAGAAGAGGCATTTGCTGTCTGATTGATTTCTTGGGTGTGAAGAGCCAGAGGGCTGTTTCTGACATTTCTCCATGCTCTGGCAAGACAGCTGGGCAAGAAGTTACCTTGGTTTGTTTGCTTTGTCCTATGAGGGAGGAGGCCAGCTAGCCTGGGCTTCAGAGGCCAAAATTGGATGTGAAGCTCTCAAAGTGGGCCCTGTACCCAGAGGGAGCTGGGAGTTAAATGAAGCGAACTTGAGAAAAATGACTCCTGGCAAAGGAACAGGACCTATTAATAGGATGGGCCGTGGCTGAGAGGGACTGAGGGCTGGAAGCCGTGGTGGAGAAGGCTGGGTTTATTTCTGGGTCAGAGTTAAGGGGCCTCACTAGGAGGGAGTGGTACTCAGTCCCCTCAACTCACCCACCAGCTTAAAGACCTAAGTCTTCTGAGGGGCTTAAACAGCTTGTCTAAATACACATGGAATCAATCATCCACACATGGAACATATGTAGCTTGGGCCTTGAAGCCCTCCCTCACTTTTTCCCTGCCTGGAGCAGGAACGTTGAGCCAGATAACCAGAGAGAATGGAAAGGGGGAGCAAAGAATGGGGAGGAGAGCCACAAAGCCTTCAGAAGGGCTTTTCAGGGGTCCCCTCCTAGACTCCTACTAGAAGGATAGAGGAAGGGTGAGGATCCAGGCCAGGGATTGATAGGCTGTGAGGGTGTGAGGACTGGGATCTGGCTTAGGCAGGAGGGCCACTGCCTGTAGAGAGAGGCCAAACCGCTAACCTCATCTCTGCTTTGTTCTCTCTTGAACCAGCTGCCACCCCGGTTACCACGGAGAGAGGTGCCATGGGCTGAGCCTCCCAGTAGAAAATCGCTTATATACTTATGACCATACAACCATCCTGGCTGTGGTGGCCGTGGTGCTGTCGTCGGTCTGTCTGCTTGTCATCGTGGGGCTTCTCATGTTCAGGTGAGTATTGGGGCCCCCTGCAGGCTGGTTTTGCAATCACTCTCATTCCTCCTCTCTCTGGTTCTTCTGCCTGTGATCACAGGAGCCCTCCAAGCTCCTTAAGCCAGGCAAGGAACCTGACTGACATTCCTGAGTACAAGTTCTCTAGGAACCTAGCTTCTCTGGCCTGCCATGAGTCCAGGGTCCAGAGCCTAGGGCAAAGATTGCCAGGTCGTCACACGTCCTGCTTTTCACAGCAGGCCCAGTGACCCACGCAGGGCTCTACCTCTTTCCACAGTTCTTTCCAGTGGCTCTGTGCTTCGATGGCATTAGTGTGTGGTGTGATAGACAGAGCACGGCTGGATATGGCTGTTGATATCGCCTTTCGATTCTGAGGCATCTCAGACTCCGGCCATGCTTCTAGTCCAGGTTATGTTCTAGACAGGGGGAGACTTACCAAACATTCTGCCCATTTCCAAGCTGGGCAATTGGTCTGTTGGAAGACCTGGACCAAGTTACCTGTCTCTGTGAGGGCTCTAATCTCACAGTGATTGTAATCTGTCTACCTATCTCATAAGGATATTATGAGGATCATGTAAATGAGCTCAAAGTTCTCAGCAAATTAGAGCATGCTGTTAGAGACAGTCATTCCTTGGGGCAGTCAGGCCTTTGACCTGGGACTGTCTTGGCTTTTCCAAGCAATGGAGGGAAGCACCATGGCAGTGTCCTTTGGAAGGACCTTCTCTGGGCCCTGCACCCTGTCATATCAGGCAGAGCTGGCTCACAAAACTTGTCCCCTCCAGGTACCACAGGAGAGGAGGTTATGATGTGGAAAGTGAAGAGAAAGTGAAGTTGGGCATGACTACTTCACACTGAGAGAGACCTGTGCTCAAGGTAATGGTCCATCCTTTGCCCCAGGGCACCATCACCGTCTTCCCTTCAAGGTATTCTGAATTCTCTCGACCTAGGGGTCGGGGGGCAGGCCGCCATGGAGTCAGGGGCCCATTGCAGCAAGGGTATTCAGTGGCTCATCTCCACTGGGGGTGACAGTTGCTAGAGAAATACCCAAGAGAGACACCCGAGACCACAGCCTCTCCCATCCTTGTCCCCTCTTCTGCCCGTTCCCAGATGATCTTCCTACTTCATAAAACTGGACATGAGAAACTCTTAAGACTTCTTAAGACTGGATCCAGCTTTAAATGCCTTCGTTTCGTGCTCTAGGAATCTGCGGGGGGGATTGCTACCTCTGAGAAGGCACAGCTGATCATAGACTCTGCAGAGGGAAAGTACATCACAGCTAGTCACGAAGACTCCTTCGTTCCCGGTTGCTATCTATACTGGGCCTCCCATAATTGCTTTGCCAAAATACCAGAGCCTTCAAGTGCCAAATGGAGTATGTCCAAATGGGATCTTGGTCAGAAGAAAGCAAAAGTGAGAGGTCTTCATGCCCTTCTGATTCCCCTCCTCCAAACTCCACGTATCCCCCTACGTTTGTTTAAACAATTACCTTCTGGATTCAGATGCCAGTTAAATTCCATATGCTCCAGGATCTTTGACTGATAAAAAAAGAAGAAGGAGAGGAAGAAAGAAAGCTTTGTGGATGGAAAGAAAGTAACAAAGATTGAGAAGCTATGAAGTCAAGTAGCTACCAAGGGATCGGCCATTTGGACCCTCTAGTGCAGGATTTGACGAGCTAACTGTGAAATACCACAAGCCCGAAAACTCTGAATTTTGGGACTTATATCCAGACGGAAAGATAACAACTATTTTTTGTTCGTTTATTTGTAAAATGCCTCTTAAATTATATATTTATTTTATTCTATGTATGTTAATTTATTTAGTTTTTAACAATCTAACAATAATATTTCAAGTGCCTAGTCTGTTACTTTGGCGATTTCCCGGCCCTTGACCTTGTATGCCCCACCATCTGGCTCAGCGTCACGCCCTCTGCCACAACTCCAAGGTGGTTCTGTGACCCATCTGGAGTAATCCGCTCTCTGTCCAGGCTTCTGAAGATCTTCCACAGTCACGGTGCCACAGCAGGAGGTCCGCAGAGTCAGGATAAAGGAGTTAACTTTGTCAGATCCACTCTATGAGTTGGACCACGGTCTTGCCTAGGCGATTTTGTCTACCCTTTGTGTTTTGAAAGCCCAAGGTGCTGATGTCCAGGCATAACAGATACTGGGGCTTGCCTGTGTCCTCTCTCTGCTAAATCTCATCAGAGGTTGGACTTCCATGCCCGCAGCTTTCCTGACTCCTCAACCCCGACGGCCCTAGGCCCACAGAGTAGGAACTCCCTCTTCTCTGTGTCGAGACATTTCTCTTATTCCTGCCATTCTTCTGGTGCTACTCCACGCAGGGGTCAGTGCCGCAAAGGCTAGTCTAGAGAAGGTTTTAGCAATGAAAAAGGCTGAGGAGGAGCAGGAAACATTGGACCCGACTGTTCTTGTTAACTGCTGACCTACCCATTACTATGGAGTTCGGAGGTGAGGAGGGCTTTTGTGTAAACCCACTCACCTCACTGAAAACTAGGGAGGTATGGTGTCATGGTCCCTTCTAGAATTTTCTGGTGCCATTTCTGAACTGTTACAAACCTGTATTTCCAAACCTGGTTCATATTTATATTTTGCAATTCAAATAAAGATAACCCTTACTCCATAGACTTCTTTCTGCTTGTTTTATCTGGGAACTGGTTTAACATAGGTAGTTCCTAAGCCCTGAGTGGATATTAGGCTCTGCGCCAGGCCTTTTACATGTGCAACGGAGGCACCGGCATATTCCCATTTTTCCAGAAGAGGAAGCTGAGGCTCAGAGAGGTTATATAACTTTCCTGAAGATACACAGTTGGTGAGTGACAGAGCTAGGATGGGCAGTCTGGCCTCAATTATTTGTTTTAATATTTATATCATACCACCTCTGAGACAACAGAAAAGAAACCTTTTTGCATAGGAATTTTGGCTAGCTGTAATCAGGAGGATTGCCACCCATTCAGTCAATAGACTCTGGACTCAGGGCCTGGTCCTTGCTATATATCCAAGGAAGCATTGCCCCTGGTGCCAACAGGCCACCTTTGACTTCCCTCTCATGATCTACAACCAATCTGCTGCAAACCTTATCACTCCTACCTTTATAATATATGCCGAAGACAGCCACTGCTGATCACCTCCCCTACCATTAGCCCAGTCCAATTTACCATCATTTCTGGCTCGAACTCTTATGACGGCCGCCTGTCTCCTCTCTTCCACCTTGCTCCCATATAGCCCATTTCTAACATAATAGCCAGAGTGATCATGTAAACCGTAATCCAGCTCCTGTCTGCTCTGCAGCCTCCCCCTGACCAACCTGTCACACAAAAGCACCTTCCTCACCCACCCCATTCTTCTTACTCTCCTTCCATTGCTTTCTTTTCCACCAGAGCCCTTATCACCACTAGCATATCCTCTGTTGAATGTCTCTCTCTTCCTGCTAGAACGTTGGCTTCATGAAGGTAAGGGCGTGTGCATTACTCCAATCCCGGATTGTAGGCTTTCGATATTTGTCACATGGATGAATGAACACAAGAAACAACTAAAATCACTAAAATCTAGTCAAAGGTGAGCAAGGGAACTGGTATGTGATCCAATGCTGCCGTGGAAGTGTGGTTGGGTTTAAAGAAGGACCTCTGTTGGGTGCCTGGGTGGCTCAGTTAGTTAAGTGACTGCCTTTGGCTCAGATCGTGATCTTGGAGTCCCAGGATCAAGTCCTCATCAGGCTCCCTGCTTGGCCCCCCAGCTCATACTCTCTCATTCTCTCTCTCTCAAATAAATAAATAAAAACTTTAAAGGAAAAAAAAAGAAGGGCCTCTGTTGGGGACGGTGGGTGGGAATGACAGGCTAAAAGTGGAATTTGGGGCAGGTCATCTGGCCACGAAGTCCTGGGTAGACGGGAGGCACAGAGATCCATTGGGAGGTCATTGGTCAAGTACCATCGGACTGTTGCCTCTTCATCCTCTTAGAGAGTTGTGATACTCTAAAATTTCTCCAGGAGGTCCCTGGAGATACATTTTTTTTTTTTTAGATTTATGTACTTATTTATTTATTTATTTTTAAAGATTTTATTTATTTGACAGAGAGAAACACAGCCAGAGAGGGAACACAAGCAGGGGGAGTGAGAGAGGGAGAAGCAGGCTTCCCGCCGAGCAGGGAGCCCTATGTGGGGCTCGATCCCAGGTCTCCGGGATCGTGACCTGAGCCGAAGGCAGTCGCTTAACCAACTGAGCCACCCAGGCGCCCCTGAATATGCTTTTTAAAACTTTGGGGACTAATAACTACCAGAGATGAACATGTACACATGCTATAACACATCAATTCCACTCCTAGGGATATACACAAGACAAATGAATACACATATTTACTAAAAAACAAATACAAGAGTGATCTTAGCATTACTTATAATCATTAAAAACTGGAGACTATGGGGCACCTGGGTGGCTAAGTTGTTAAGTGTCTGCCTTCAGCTCAGGTCATGTTCACAGGGTCCTGGGATCGAGCCCTGCATCGGGCATTGTTCAGGAGGAAGCCTGCTTCTCCCTCTCCCATTCCCCCTGGCTCTGTTCCCTCTCTCGCTGTATCTCTGTGTGTGTCAAATAAATAAGTAAAATCTTAAAAAAAAAATAAAAATTTTAAAATAAAATTTTAAACAGGTGAAACTAATCAATAGTGAAAGAAATCAGAAAAGACATTCTTGTTGGGATCAGTAGTGACTTGAAGGGGGCAAGACAGGGTAACCTCCGGTGCTCTGATTGATGCTATATTCCACAATCTGGGTGCTAGCTACCCAGGACTATTCACTTTGAGAAAATTCATTGAGTGTGGTTTGTGCATTTCTCTGCATGCATGAAACTGCAATAAGATTTTCAAGGGGCGCCTGGGTGGCTCAGTCGTTAAGCATCAGCCTTCAGCTCAGGTCATGATCCCGGAGTCTCAGGTCTGAGCCCTACATCGGGCTCCATGCTCGGCGGGAAGCCTGCTTCTCCCTCTGTCACACCCCCTGCTTGTGTTCTCTCTATAGCTGTGTTTCTCTCTGTCAAATAAATAAAATTAAAAAAAAATTTTTTTTCAAAACTCAGATTGTTTTGCTATTTGCATTATATAAACCTCTGTAAAGTACCAGGATATTACTTTGGTAATCAGAGAAAATAGGACAGATGTCAGAAATAGCTGTAGAGCAGTGAGTTACTTTGAACTCTTCTTTGCGGGGCTGCCTCTCCTGCTCCTGTCTTACACCAGGCTCAGCTTTTCAAATACACTTTGTTTCTCCAGCTAATGTTTCCTGTGGCCTCTGGGCTTCCTGCCTTTCAGGGGCTCTCTCCTGCCACAGCTACTGCTGGGAACACACCCCCCCCCCCCCCCCCCCCCCCCCCCCCCCCCCCCCCCCCCCCCCCCCCCCCGCTGCTGCCCCAGGCATCTCCTTAGCTGATGGGTGGCTCTGGGGCCTCTGAACTTGCACTCATTTTTCAAGATCGGCTAGCAGTGGGGCACCTGGGTGGCTCAGTTGGTTAAGTCACTGCCTTTAGCTCAGGTCATGATCCTGGAGTCCCGGAATCGGCTAGCCATAATCAGGCCCTCCTGTGTCCTCAGAAGCACCTACCTCTTCTCCAGTGGGCTTCCCCTTTTGCTGCCTTTGCCATACTCTTTTTATACTGTTCATCATAATCATTACTCGGCTAACAATCAAATAAATATTTGATAGTCATGGAGTGCTCACTAAGCCGGTCCCCTGGGCCACATACTCTACAGGGGTCACCTTGGTTCCGGGCTGGCTACCCAAGCCTTTGCTCTAAACACCAAGTTACATTCCCCAAATGAATTGTTCAGGCCAGATTTTCTTTCTCTTCTTGCCATATTCATCCAGAAATAACACTACAGTGAAGAGCTCATATGAAAGGGCTCTTAGAAAGCAACTCCTTAGAGCCCAAGAGTTTCCTCCCCAGCCCCCCCTTTACAAATTCGTGGGAGAAGATGTGAGGTGCCTTATCAGGGGACAGGGGAAGAAACAGAAGAGCCGGCAGACACAATCTCGGGTCTGAGTCCAGGGTCCACTGTTTATTAGAGGGTGCTTTCATGCCTGATACTTGACCTCTCTGAACCTATCTCCCAGCTCTTAAAAGAGATATGAAATATATCCTCCTCAAGGAGTTGCAAAAAGGATATCCGTGAAGAAAGTGTCTAGCTCAGGGCCAGGCAGATGCTAGATACTCAGTAAATGTTGATGATCTTTTAGCAGCCTGTTCAGGGAACTAATTAGAGACACACTAGGCGTTGAAACCCAGCCTTCTGATTCCTAGTCCACAGATTTTTTTTTCCTTAGACACAAACAATGCTTCTCAATCAGTGTTTTACATTTTAATGTCAACTGTGGTTTCAAAGGAGCTTTAAAGGGTCTTAACAAATATTTGTGGTTTTAAGAAGCCCAGGAACAGCAACTCTGTCCAAATATATCACTTCAACTTGGCTCGCCTGAAATTCTTCCCTTTGTTAACAATGCCTGAAATTCAAGCTTCCTGTTTGAGAATGCTAATACTTCTGGAAGTAGCTAAGCATTGAGAAGCTGGGATTCTTTGTTGGTATAATTCATTTTAGCTTCGTTCATTCAGCAAATATTTGCGGAAGCTTCCATGTCACCTTCCAGATGAAACTCATGCTCTGAAGGAGAGGGCATTTTAGTGGAGCTAGGGTAGGGGAAGAAAAGAATGAGAAGTACTTTGGAGCAAGGGCATTCATTTATCCACAAAATTGAGTGAGCACTTAAAATGTGCCACATGCTGTTCTTGTCACTGGAGAACAGTGGTGAGACCAACACATGGACCAAGAATACATGTATAAATAAAGACATAGGAGAACTTAAGAAATAAGTAACACACACACACACATGCACACACACAGAGTGATGTGTTGAAGAGTCATTGGGGGCAGAATTAATTTATATAGGCAGCTCAAGGAAGATCCCTCTGAGGAGGTAACACCTGAACTGAGACAAGATGAGATGAGGCATATGAAGACCCTAAGATAAAAATAAGCGTTGTTTGTATGAAGGACAGAAAAGGATTCTGAGCCGCTGCATAGTCATCAAAGTTCAAAGAGAGGCAAGGACCAGATCATGTAGAGCCTTACAGACTATGGTGAACAATTTGGAAGCCAATGGATTGTTTTGAGCAGGACAGTGATAAGCTTTGATTCATATTTTATAAATATGACACTGCTATGCACAGAAAGGGGTTCTAGGGGGCAAAAGTGGAAGAGGCAAGACCAGTTAGGAGGCCTTGGCAGTCATCCAGGCAAGACATGCTGGTGGCCAGGAATACAGTGGTAGAAGGGGTGCTGGTGAGAAAGGGTCAGATTCATGCTGTGTTTTGGGGGAATCACCCGTAAGACATGCTGATGGATGGAATGTACCTATTATGGGAAATCAAAGATGACTTCTTGAATTTTTACAGGAGAAACTGGGTAAATGATGGTTCTCGTCACCCAGATGGGAGGGAATGGAGGAGGCGTTCATGGGGACCATAGAAATAAACGTTCTTTTGTGGACATATTAAGTCCATATGGGGTGAAGGAGGACAGTACAGAGACAGCAATGAGAAGAAGGGGGATGCCAAGAGGAAAAAAAAGAGGCAAAAGTGTAAATAAGAAGGATCTGAAGACAGAAGCAAATGAGGACTCCTGACAATTACATGCTTTCACAGCTCTAAAGTGTACTTCTATTATAGAATTATATTTAATCCTCATTGTATCCCAGGTAGTACTCTTATGCCCAGTTTCATGATTGAGGGCCCTGAGGCTCAGAGGAGTACACAGTATGTGGCATCAGACTTCAGCCAGCTAAAGCAGTTTTGTCTCTGACCCCTCCCAGGAGGGCCCGGGCTCCTCGCTGCCTGTGAAATCCTATCTTGGCTACCATTCTCCAAAAAGAGGAGAGGAGATTTTCCTTCTGGCTGTGATACGGTGCCTAGACCAGGCCAGGCCTCCAGGGAACCAAGCAACAGGTAGTGGAATTTCATGAAGACCAACCCTGGAGAAAGAAAAGAAGGTGAACCTCATCCAAGAGCAGGAAGAAGAAGTTAGAATTGCCCTGTCCATGATGGGTTTCCGGAGCGTGAGGCCACCACTAAATTAATATAATTTGGAGGTCATTGTGGTTTGGATTTTCTTTTTGAACTTTTGAAATTACACACTTTTTGTTTGATCGCCCCTTGATTGATGGAGATCAGGGACCTCTTAGCTCACTGCCACCCACACAGCGGTGAAGGAAGTCAGCTGCCCTCATGCTCTTCAGAGAACTTCCCTCCCTCCTGCTCTCCCTCTCTCCCTCCCTCCCTCCATTCTTCCCTCCCAGCATCTTGGCCATTATTAACCAACTGGGCATCTAAGGAAAAGGGCTTCTTTCAGGGCTGGATTGCTGTAGTTAATGGATCATAGTCTGTGTGGGAGCTTCCCCAAAGACATATCGTGTGGGTGTAGGAACCAGACAGACAGGAGGAATTAAGTCACCCTTTTCCCCAACCCTTATTTTCTTGCGTAACCTAAAAGTCGCTGGATTGGCTGCCTTTGAATGAGGGACTACTTTTGTTTCTGCTGACCCTAGCTTTTGACAGCCAGCCAGCTTCAGTGAGACCATGACAAAAAGGAGAAGCTACCAGTTGGTTCTTCTTTTATGCTCCTAGTGTCTGGGCTAGGGCTGGCCATGTAAACCATGACCTCAAGTCAAGGTTCTCTAGGAAGGCTTGACTTCTATTTCTTTGGGGATACTCAGTGGTTTGGGATGGCCGTGAGAAGCCCTATGCTTGGGAAGGAAGGTCCAATCAGGTTTACTAGAAAGTGAGTACTCTCTTCTGCCCGGTGGCTAGAACTCTCGACCCTGAGACTCCAGGCCTGAGAAGTCTGACCCAAGTTCAACCCTGCAGGTACAAACATCCTCTTCCAGGTGTGTGTTTGGGCACCTTCTGGAGAAAGTCTGCCACCCACACTCAGTCCCGGGGTTAGTCACTACTCCTCTGCCTTTCCACAGCACTGGGCCTTGGACAAGATAAGGGAAATCAATCCTCTTCCCATAACAGCTTCACTGTTTCTCTCGCACAGCTTTCATCTCCCCACGTGTCGTCACAGGGTGCTCACCTGCTTCACCCACTGTGAGCTCTTGGGGCTGTGTAGTAAGTCCTTCTGCAGCTCTGTGTGCCCACAGCCAGTACTTCAGCGGCTCTCACTAAATGTCTGAGGTGTGCGTGAGTGAATGGACATGGGAATAAATGAATGAATGCATGAATAAATGAGTAAGTGAAGGTAGAGTAGAGGTTAAGAGTTTAGACTCTAGCGATACAAAACATAAGAGACTCTTTTTTCTTTTTTAAGATTTTATTTATTGGGCGCCTGGGTGGCTCAGTGGGTTAAAGCCTCTGCCTTCGGCTCAGGTCATGATCTCAGGGTCCTGGGATCGAGGCCCGCATCGGGCTCTCTGCTCAGCAGGGAGCCTGCTTCCTCCTCTGGCTCTGCCTGCCTCTCTGCATATTTGTGATCTCTTTCTGTGTCAAATAAATAAAATCTTTTTGAAAAAAGAAAAAAAATTATTTATTTGACAGAGAGAGCACAAGCAGGGGAAGCAGCAGAAGGAGAGGAGAAGCAGGCTCCCCAGTGAGCAGGGAGCCCAACAAGGGTTTCGATCCCAGGACTCTGGGATCATGACCTGAGCCAAAGGCAGATGCTTAACTGACTGAGACACCAGGTGCCCCAGGATTCTGAGTCATAGGAAACAAACTGAGGGGGTTGCTGAAAGGGGGTGGAGTAACTGGCTGAGGGACATTAAGGAGGACACCTAATGTGATGAGCACTGGGTGTTACATGCACCTGATGAATCACAGAACTCTACATCTGAAACTGATAATACAATATATGCTAATTAATTGGATTTAAATAACAAATTTTTTTTTAAAAAAAGAGCTTAGACTCTGGATCAGACAAAGCCAGGTTCAAATCCTAATAACTCCATTTTCTGGTCATAATATAATCTTGAACAAATTATTTAACCTTACAAAGCTTCATTTTTCTGAGGGTTTTTGTGAATATGATAAAGCATTTATCACAGTGCCTGGTGTAGATTAAGTACTCAGTCCACGATAGCTATTAACAAGCTCTGACTTCTAGCCCTTTGCTAGTTTTTATACTTGTGGGTCTTGTGGATATCTCCTTTTCCAGATTTTTGGCCCAGTCGGGTCCTTGACAGACTCATGGCTCAGCCAGCAGGACTGTCCCTGTGGGTGCAGGTTGGAGTTAGGCTGGATAAGGGCAGGGGAAATCATGACAGGGACCTGTCTAAAGCCGGCAAACAAGTAAGCTGCCACCCCCATCATCTCAGGGCTTCTTTGCTGGCGAGTGTCTTCAGGAAAACAGGAACAGAGTTGCATTTAAGGTACCCGGATGATCACCACATCAAATATGTGACCTTTTCTAGGAAGCCTGGTTTCCATGGTGAGTGGGGCCTCACGTTCTTTCTCAAGCCACGCTCTGTGGCGCCTGGCCTGCTCTGGAATGTGATGGCAATGGCCCCAACAGCTGGGGGGGGGGGATCTGCTCAGGGCTGCCCCTCCAATAAGTCCAGGGTGGGTGAGGGGTTGAGATAGTCCTTGGGCTACCTGATGTCCACAGCAGCTCTCCAACCTCCACTGCTCGCCCCACTCCGTACGCACACACTTAATGGCTCATGGCCAACTGGCTGCCGGGCTGGACAGAAAAAAGGGGACTTTCTGTGATCCCCCATGTTCGGCCAAGGCCTTGACCTCCTCCACCTCATCTTGGCAGCTGGAGCGAGGAGAGACAGCGGGCCTCCCTGGCCTTGGCAGAGCGTGTGTTCGGGCTTAGCCTTAGCAGCTGCCAGAACGGGAGCTGAATGCCCAGTGCTTCTGCCAAAGCTTGCTAACTTCTTTCTTCTTTCTCAGAGCTATGCAAACGGAGGAGGCTGCTGAGGAATGCGACAATAACCTCCCCATTCCCTCCTTCCTTGGCCTGTGCTCCCCCAACCCCCAGGCTGGAGTCACATCAGAAAAATGCAATGGAAGAAAGAAATCCCCCAATGTGTCATGACATTACATTTCCGCCTGGTACTTAGAAACAAGAAAAGTAGGAGGGGGAGGTAGAAGTAGCGTGGTCATAGCTGGAGCCCTGTGATTACCTCACCTCAATGCCTCCCTGGGGAAGATCACCTGCTCCCCTGCAGCTCTGTTTCCTCATTAAGAAGGCGGGCTGATCACTCTGACTCAGACTGCAGGGGAACTCTGAGAATTAACTGTTTGCTATCATCAAAGAGCACTGATATTTTAAGAGGCTGTTGAGAGGGTCTGTGTTGCAAGTTTCAGTTGGCAATGATTGAACAAGTTCGCTGCTCTCACATGCATTCGTGTAACAGACATACAGTTCTAGAAGCTAAACACGCAAGAGTAAGCAGAACTCAGGCCCTGCTCTCCAGGAGTTTGCACTCTAGCACGGATTATTAATTAAATTAGACAGGTCATAATAATCAGGTGTCAAGATAGTTACGTTGGGCAGTAAGAGGTGTCATGTGAGTGAGCCAGATCCGGAGGTCAAGGGGGCCACTTCCTTGAGGAAGTAAAATTCAAGGTAAGGCAGGATGGGTAGCTGTGGTCCAAGGGAAGAAGGTCATTAAGAGTATTCTAGGGAGTCCTGGGTGGCTCAGTCGGTTAAACGTCTGCCTTGGGCTCAGGTCATGATCTCGGAGTCCTGGGATCAAAACGGTTGTTGGGCTCCCTGCTCAGTGGGAAGTCTGCTTCTCCCTTTCCCTCTGCTACTCTCCCTACTTGTGCTCTCTCTGTGTCAAATAAGTAAATAAATAAAATCTTTAGTAAAAAAAAAATAGAGTATTCTAGGCAGAGGTAACAGGACCGAGGGGGAGGACGATATGAATGAGGAACTGAAATGAGTTTGATGTGACAGGAATGTAGACAGCTGGGTTGGGGTCAGTCAGAGAGATAAAGAAGCTGTGGAGGGAGACCAGGCCAGATGATACAAGGACCTTCAAAACAGGGCGAGGGAGTTTGGACTGGTTTCTCAAAGTGACAGGGAGTATAGAGGTTTCACATGAGTGTAGGTAGGAGGTGGTATGATCAGATCTACTTTTGAGTAAATGACTCAGGCTGCAGTGTCAAGAATGGACCAGAGAGTTAGCTATGGTCGGGTAGGGAGACCAGTTGGCTGGTGGCTTGGCAGTACCCAGGTCTTATCATCTGATGACAGTAGCAGTGGATAAGAAGCGAAGTACATGAATTCAAGAGATACAGAGAAGATGAGAGAAAGGGAGTGCCTGGGTGGCTCAGTGGATTAAAGCCTCTGCCTTCAGCTCAGGTCATGATCTCAGGGTCCTGGGATCAAGGCCCGTGTCAGGCTCTCTGCACAGCAGGGAGCCTGTTTTCTCTGCTCTCTCTGTCTGCCTCTCTGCCTACTTGTGATCTCTCTCTCTCTCTCTGTCAAATAAATAAATAAATAAATCTTAACAACAACAACAAAAAGAAGATGAGAGAAAGGGAAGGAGAGTTAAAAAGACCACTGAGATTCAGGCTTCTATGCCTGAGTGGAAAGTGGTGCTGTCCACTGAGATTGGCCGCTCTGGAGAAGGAGGAGTTGGTTGGGAGGGGTGAAGATAGCAAGCCCAGTTTTGGTCACATTAAGTCTAAAGTCATGAGCACCTTGTCAGTAGAGATGTTCGGTGCCCAGTCATATAGAGCAGATCTTGAGCCCAGGGATGGGCTCTGGGCTGGAGAGGTGTCACTGGCCCCAGAGAGCTTGAGGGACTGCACAGTTAGGAGAGCACTAGCTACTCTAACAGGCAAACTCCTATCCCTAGGGGCCTATCACAGTAGCTTACTTCTCCCTCAGGTTAAGTACCCCAAATGAGTGGCCCTAATGCGTGGCAGATAATTTTCCAAGTGGTGGTTCAGGGACCCAGGTCCTTCCATCTTGTGTCTCTGCGATCTTTAATACACAGTTTCCAAGGTTACTGGGATGGAAACAGCATGAGTGATGGTGCCTGGGAGATTCTATCACTTCCATCCACACCCCACTGGCAAAAGCTCACCATGGGGTCATACCTAACTACAAGAAGAGTGGGAAGATATAATCGAGGTAGGTGTCCGTGAGAAAGAGGAAATGAGTTTGGCAACCAGCTATCCAGTCTCTGGCACAGGAATGCACAGGAGTGGATAAGATCACTTGGCAGGTCTGGGGCTTTTCCCCATTCATTGGTTCCCATTTTTTCATGCCTACACAGGCACAGGATAGACAGAAGGGGAGGTAAGCCACTGCTTCCCCTCCCTAGACTCATGTTCCTAGAGGCCAACAGGGGAGGGTAGGCTCCAACCCATTTTAGTCCCTCCTATAAGTTGGGCAGATCTTTAGGATGGAATGTTCCTGGAGAAGATTCCCAGCAGCTAGCTGTTATTCTCCCTCACCTCCTTTCCTTCACCTCAAGAAGTATTTATGGAGTATCTGCTATGTGTTAGGTACAAGGTCCAGTTCTGACAATGCAGCTGTAAGTAAGGCAGAAATCCCTATATTAATTTGTCAGTTTGTTTATTGTCTATCTCTCTTGCTAGAATATTAGCATCATGACAGGTTTTGTGGCTTATCTTGCTTATCTTGCTTATCACTACGTCCCCAGTTGCCCAAATAATGCCTAGCATGTAGTAGGAAGTCTGCAAATAACTGTTGCTTAAATACATGGTTGAATGAAGGCCTTCGGGATATCATATCTACAAAAGGGGAAGAACAGGGTTCTATGGCGCAGTGACCTAATTAGGCTTGGGAGGTAAAGAGAAGTCTTCCTGGGGAAGAAATGTTTAAAGCTTGGAATATTGGTAAGGGAGGCACAGGCAGATGGAAGACCGTAAGCAAAGGCCTGGCATCAACAGTGTGCAAGGAGGAACAAAGGAGGCTCAGTGTGGTTGGAGCCTGGAGGGGAAGGAGGGAGTCTCACCTGCAAGATGAGATAGAAGGAGTGCTCAAGGACCAAACTGCATATGGCCTTGAGGGACCTCCTGAGTCTCTGTATTCCCTGAGGATTCATCACTCAGCGGCTTCTTTGACCTTCAATCATTATATTTCAAGTCAATGTTCAAAGAGGGCAGTTTTGGTATTTTTCTTGTTTTTTGTTTTTGCTTTTTTTTTTTTTTTTTTTTTTTTTTTTTTTTTTTTTTTTTTTACTTTATTAGTTATCCTTACCTCATTGTCTTGATAATATTTGGACAGGTTGGAATTAAAATTCCTGTCTGCCAGACCCTACTTGCTTGCAGAGACTTCTTTTTAGGCAAATAGGCACAGTGACTCCTCAGTGACAGTGAGCGGGGAAATGAACAACTGCCTTGATGTGCTTGATGTTTTCACATAAGACCTCATTGAAGGTTCCCAGCAATCCTGGAGGGCTGGCACGGTTATCCCCATTTTACAGAGGAGGAGACTGAGTCCATAAAGAAATGAGACTGCAGTAAAGCCCAAGGGAAGTGCATGTCTCTAGAGATTCTGAAGAAGGCTCTAGTCTTCGTTGGCAAAATAACAACGCCTAACCGCTCCGACAGACTGCAAAGCGGAAGTTTGAGAACAAAATTGCAAAGGAGCCAGCAGCAATCCAGTGAGTCAGATTAGACAAGCAGTCAGTCAGAAAGTGTTCATTAACTTCTGGGTCGCTTGTTTGAAAGCGGTCTCTGACCTCTAGGAGCTCACGGTCTACTGGGAGAGGCAGGCAGACAAGAGAACCATAATCTCCACTCCACGTGAGAAGTTGCCCTCACAGAAGTCTGACTCGAAAGTTAGGGGACCACAGGAGAATCCAAGGGGTTTACTGTGTGCTGGGTGCTGAGTGGATGCACAGACAATGTACACGAGCTGGAAGTTTAGACAACAACTCCTCTTTGTTCTTTGAACATCCTTACCTTCATTCTACCATGTGCCAAGTACTAGGGAAAAGGCAAGGAACAAAGAGCTACAGGACCTCCCCTTGTCCTGGGACAGGAGATAGCCAGTTAATAAATAATGATACGGACCCACAAGACTCCAGAAAATATCTAGAGAATGTAAGGGGTAAGAGCATTTACCTACGTGAAAAAGATTTGAGAGGGGGGGCTTGGGAACAGGAAGCTGACTTTCTTTTCATGGTATATGATTTATGTTTTCATTTAATATGTAGTTATTATATGAATTACTTTTTCTTTTTTAAAGTTTTTTTTTAAATATTTTATTTCTTTATTGAGAGAGAGTGAGTGAGAGCGGGCATGAGAGGGGAGAAAGTCAGAAGGAGAAGCAGACTCCCCGCGGAGCTGGGAGCCCCATGTGGGACTCAATCCAGGATCATGACCTGAGCCAAAGGCAGTGGCTTAACCAACTGAGCCACCCAGGCACCCCTACTTTTTCTTTTTAAAGATTTATTTATTTATTTATTTTGGAGAGAAACAGAGTATGAGCAGGAGAGACAGAAGGAGAGGGAATCTCAAGAGACTCCTGGCAGAGCATGGATTCTGACATGGGGCTCGATCTCATGACCCTGACACCAGGCCTGAGCTGACACCAAGAGTCGATGCTTAACCAACCACAGTGCCCAGGTGATCCTTTTTATTTAAGTGAAGTTTAAAAATAATCACGTGAATAAATGTACTACTAGAAACTGTGATAAATGCCATGAAGAAAAAGTGTAAGTTGCTCTGAGAGAGGATAACAGGGAAAAACCACTTTAAAATGAAGGAGTGGAAAAAAAAATAAAATAAAAAAATAAAATGAAGGAGTGGGTGCGCCTGGGTGGCTCAGTTGGTTAGGTGACTGCCTTCAGCTCAGGTCATGATCCCGGAGTCCCGGGATGGAGCCCCACATCATCATCGGCGAGCTGCCTGCTGGGCGGGAAGCCTGCTTCTCCCTCTCTCACTCCCCCTGCTTGTGTTCCCTCTCTCGCTGTGTTTCTCTCTGTCAAATAAATAAAATCTTAAAAAAAAAAAAAATGAAGGAGTGGAGGTGTGTTCATGACAAGGCCACTGAAGCTGATCCCTGCAGGTTTCATTGCAGAGACTGGGCAGAGCAGGTAAGAATGTTCTGGAGAACGCACATAGAAGTTCTAGAAGGAAGAAAATGCATGGCATGTTCTAGAAATAGAAGAGAAACCAGCGTGACAGAGCTGCTAAAAAAAGGGTGGGGGGTATCTCTTTATGACCTTAGTGCTCGTCTGTGAAATGAATCCCACACCTGTGCCAGACTGAATGAAGATCCTGAGGCCTGGGAGGGTGTCTGGTTCCTTCACTGCTAGAACAGCACCTATCATCCTGTAAGCATTTAAACATTTGTTTCATGCATAAATGAACAAAATATGCATAGCATTTTGTTCAGAAACTAAAAATGCCAAGAAATGGTGGATTTACACTAATGCTCAACTGCCCTGAGCACTGGGGATCACATATCTGACAGTCCCTGGAGGGTAGTCAGGGAGACAAAATATGAGCTAAGAGCTGATTTCCCTGGGTGTAAGCGGTGGTCACAATGCATTATCACAGAACCTTGGCCTTTCTCTGAATTCCATTATCTCTATGGCTTTTTGAGTCTCAATTCTCCCTCCTTTCCAGGAATTCTCATTTTTCTCTGTCATAAACACCCGAGGCATTTACATTAGAATGGCTTTGAAGTGATTTTTTTTCTTAATTTTTTCTTAATTCCAGGAAAGCATTTTTATTAGTGTTTTCTTCTAGAGCTACAGCTGCTAAGTCTGTGAGCTTCTAAATGATGCAGATTATTATTATTATTTTTAAAGATTTTATTTATTTATTTGACAGAGAGAAACACAGTGAGAGAGGGAACACAAGCAGTGGGAGTGAGAGAGGGAGAAGCAGGCTTCCCGCCCAGCAGGCAGCTCACCGATGATGATGTGGGGCTCCATCCTGGGACTCCGGGACCATGACCCGAGCAGACCACAGATGCTTAACGAGCGACTGAGCCACCCAGGTGCCTCCAAGATGCAGATTCTTTGCGCTCCAGGACAGATCCACTGAGGCCACCACTCCAGGAGGGAGGCCCAGGTATTAGTACTTTTAAAGTTTCCTTGGTAATTCTGATGACAAACCACATTTGGAAAGATCACTTTAGTGTGGGGATTCTTAACCTTTGGAGGGTGATTAGCCTCTTTGAGATGCTAAGGAGATTATGCTCATCCTGATTCAGAAAAAAACACCTCACTGGCACAACATTTGGTATAAGGATACTCTAGACATCTCAGTGTATTTATGGAGTAGCCCAAATTCGCAGTGCCCAGTCTGCATCTGAAGGAATATCAGGTTCACCCTGCTTCTCCAGAGCAGAGGCCTGGAGCTTTTTCTATCTCATCTCTTTGTGCTCAGGGACTGGGGCCCTTTTCAAGTCCATTTGAGGGCAAGTGGCTACAAAAAGGAGTTCCATATTCCCAAGACAACTGAAACTCAATAGTCTTGCTGGAACCAACCCAAGAAAGGCCACAGGGTAGAATGGAAGGAACTCTGGAAGGGACTCCAGGACTCCCGGGCTCTAGTCTGAGCTTGGACGCTAGTTTGCTATGTCCTTGCCAAGTCAATTCTCCTTTGCGAGACTCATTTTCCTCAACTGTAAAGTGAGGGGGTAGACGGGAAGAACTCAAAAATCCCTTCCAGCTCTTTGAGCCGAGGGTTCTTCTCAGGGAATTGTATACAGGATCCACTGCAGAGGGTGGGGCACAATGGAGATATGTGACAAATGGATGGATTAATAGGGTCCCTTGGAGAGTTTGCTTCCTAAACCTCTATGGCCTTCTACCTTCAGATTCCAGTATTCCAGGGTAAGTTCTTTTGCTAGTGATCTCTTAGATAGTCTACTAATCACTGTGGTTAGAAAAGAAAAGACCTGTGAGGTCACAGAGGCTACTCACCCACAGCCAACCACACTTTCCCATCTTCTCAAGCCCAGGCTGAGGCAAAAGGAAGTGGTAACTTCCACATCCCTATTCATGGCTACAGACTGCCTTTAATGAAACAGAGAGATAGTCTTATTGTCTCTGAGCAACATTTTTTTTTGGTAGGCAGCAAAGTTTAATGAGTGATGGTGTAAAGCTTCCAAAGAGGGAGGGGATGCGAGAGGGTTGCCCATCTCTGAGCAACATTAAGTCTTAGGTTCAGTCCCCTGGGATGGTATTGTCCACATCGAGTGGATCTAAGGCCTCCACTCCAAAGCAGGACTGTTTCCTTGAGGTCCGTGACCATCACTATCTGGGGAGGAGCAGGGTTTCCCAATCATGAAGCTTATGTACCCATTGAAATGGAATTGACCAGGGCGCCTGGGTGGCTCAGTGGGTTGAGCCTCTGCCTTCGGCTCAGGTCATAATCTCAGGGTCCTGGGATCGAGAACCGCATTGGGCTCTCTGCTCAGTGGGGAGCCTGCTTCCCCCTCTCTCTCTGCCTGCCTTTCTGCCTACTTGTGATCTCTCTCTCTGTCAAATAAATAAATAAAATCTTAAAAAAAAAAAGGAAATGGAATTGACCTATTCCTTAGGAGAGAGGATTAAAATAGTGGACGTCTGCTTTGTTGTTGTTGTTGTTGTTTTCTCTCTGTGACACCCACTACTTTTTCCTTTGACAGTTATATTTTGTGAGGAAGATACTTTCCACTCATCTTAAGTCCATTTGCTTTTTGGGTGAGGGTGATACCCTGAACCTTCTGGGAATGGCTGTATGACCTGCACCTGGTCAATCACAGCATTCCATATCTTAGGCTGTTATGCTTATTTTAAAGATGGACAATTACCCAATCTGGTCAGGGAAATCCAATCCTGGGACTCTTTCTGGAGCTATGAGGGGAAAAGGCATTGACTCTACTGTGGAAGTTAACCGAAATGTAAGCCTGGAGCTGCTTGTGGATGTTTATGCGAGTTAGTAACAAGACGGAGGGCATGTGGCTTCCTATTTTAACGAAGTTTCTTGCTTATGAGGTGCTACACTCACCTATGATCTTCGAATTTACAAAAGAAAAATATTAAAATTTTCAGTTTCTGAACAAAAGAATGAAAAGAAATATTTATTTAAAAACTTTTAGAGGAGGGGGGCACCTGTGTGGCTCAGTCGGTTAAGTGTCTGTCTTTGGCTTGGGTCATGATCCTGGCATCCTGGGATCAAGTCCTGTAAGGGGCTCCCTGCTCATTGGGGAGCCTGCTTCTCCCTCTCCCCCTCCCCCTGCTTGTGTGAGCACACACATGCGTGTATGTGCTCTCTCTCTCTCTGTCAAATAAATAGATAAATCTTTTAAAAAAAAAACCAAAAAACTTTTAGAGGAGAGGCACCTGGGTGGCTCATTGGTTGAACATCTGACTTGATTCCAGCTCTGTGGGGACTTCGGGGTTATGAGGTGGAGCCCCCAGTCAGGCTCCTTGCTCAGAGGGGAGTCTGATTGAGAATCTCTCCCTCTTCTTCTGCTCCCTGCCCCACCACCACTTGCACTCGTGCTCTCTCTCTTTCTCTGAAAAAAGAATACATCTTAAAAACAACAACAACAACAACAACAAAAATAAAACAACAACAACAAAAATAAAACAACAACAACAAAAATAAAACAACAACAACAACAACAACAAAAACTTCTGGAGAGGCTTCTGAATGGCTCAGTTAGTAAAGTGACTGGCCCTTGATCTCAGCTCAGATCTTGATCTCAGGGTTGTGAGTTCAAGCCCTGCTTTGGGCTCCAGGGTGGGTGTGCAGCCTGCTTAAAATAAAACATTTGGAACTTCCAAGTGTAGGTGCTCTGGGGTAAAGCATTAGTCACCTCATTCAGGTATAGCTCTGAGCGTGGAAAAACACTCCTCTGTCCTGGTACTTTCTGGTGCCTATTTATAAAATGCATGTGGAGTGTTGTCCAGATTTTGACTCAACCCCATTGTATTTCTCTTCCTGTTCTAAAGGACCATGAACTTTTTCTGCTTGGGCCGAGCCAGGGTGGTGGAGCATGGATTCTCCACTAAATTTGATTTTCCTCCTTTTCTATTCTTGGGCAGAGTCTCCTGATCCTGGCTTTTCCCTCTGGCAGGCCCCACACCCTCACTTTCTCTGGTGAACTATAGGATAAATGCCCCAGATTTTGTTATACTCTGTTACCCAGGTCATCTCTTACATAGGTTTACATCATCTGGTTGATTGAAAACGTTCACTTTCTCTGGACTTTTCATAAACAGATTGAATCAGATGTGGCAAGATGCCTGGGAAAAGTCACCACCAGTTCTGCTTACGACAACAACGAGTCACTTCCTCTCCTTGCAGTTTCCAATGACTATTTCATTTGGTAGGCACAGCTAAGGCTCTCCTTCCTCTCCTAGAAAGGTCCTGCTTCAAACATTACTTTGTCAGCTAGAAGAGCTTCCTCACAGTTTCTTGGCAAATATGTCCCTTGGAAAGGCTCACTCCCCATCCCTGTCCCTGAGCCCCTCACTGTACAAGGCTTATAAATGCCCCACTAAGTTCCATCCTACTCCTAGGCAGACCTGTTGTGCAGAATTCATTTTCAAAGGAAACATGCGAGATTTACCCATTTTTTTTTTAAGATTTTATTTGCTTTTTTGAACAGAAACACAGCTAGGGAAGGAACACAAGCAGGGGGAGTGAGAGAGGGAGAAACTTCCTGCTGAGCAGGAAGCCTGATGCGGGGCTTGATCTTGGCACTCCGGGATCATGACCTGGGCCAAAGGCAACCACTTAACGACTGAGCCTCCCACGCATCCCGAGATTTACCCATTCTTGAGGATATCAGAAGGTAGCCCACTTGGGAGAGAGTGTTAAAAGCCTTCAATTCTTTTTAATGCATTTTAATAGTCTCAGAGGTTACCCACAGGTCAAAGAGTCTCCAGGGTCACAGAACTACTTTTCTAACCACCCTTAGGTTGGATGACTGAGAGGTTGAAGTGAAGCATTTGGAGACATCCAAGAAAGGATCACAGAGCATGGGTATGTTTGGGACAAAAGTGAAATAAACCAGAAGGTGGTAGGTTTATAAACAGCTGTAATTTCAAGATGCTCATAACAAATAGAATGCTCTAGGCACCATTCTAAATACTCAGTGTATATTAATTTATGTAATCCTCAGAATGACCCTGTGCTGTGGTTACTATACCACATCCTCTCATTTCTCATGTGGGAAAATTGGGCTTCAAAGAAGTGAATTAACTTGCTCAAGGTCCTGTACTTGATGCCAGATAGGACAAAGAATTGAATCCAGTCTTATTTGCAAAATAAATTATGCATTAATGTATGTATTGTACATTGTATGTAATGTAACATATGTATATATTCTAGTAACATATAACCCTGAGATATGAAGCTTAATCTCCATGTCCCTTGGCATTTCAACCTCTCTACTGATATTTACAGTAAAATTACATCATAGTGCCAATTATACATGAAGAGTTTATTGATATTAAAACATGCATCTAAAGTTCTTTTTAAGGTTCTAAAAATTTAGGTTTCAATAGCAAAAGTGAAGGGAAAATCATTGAGCCTCAAAGGTTCTAGATTTAGTTTTTATAATTGCAGACCAAATTCAGACAAATTGATTTGCAACAACAAGAACAACAACAACAAAGGAATGGAATCCAGACAATCTACTCCCAGAATTTGCTTTTAACCATTATACCACACTGCCTCTCCATAAAGCTCTCAAGGTTGGGTTACCAACTATTCTGGCCTGCCCAGAATTGAGGGGTTTCCCAGAACACAGGACTTTTAGTGCAAAAACTGGTACAGTCAGGGGCGCCTGGATGGCTCAGTTGGTTAAGTGACTGCCTTCGGCTCAGGTCATGGTCCCAGAGACCTGGGATCGAGTCCCACATCAGGCTCCCTGCTTGGCAGGAAGCCTGCTTCTCCCTCTCTCACTCCCCCTGCTTGTGTTCCCTCTCTGGCTGTGTTTCTCTCTGTCAAATAAATAAAATCTTAAAAATAAACAACAACTGGTACAGTCTTGGGCTAACGATAATGATTGGTCACCCTTATATAGGAAGGTACCAAAGAAGAAGTAATTTGATACAAAAGCAGCTACGATAAGACAGAGTTGAGAGAGAAGTTGCTCAAGACAAGACAGAAATTTTGAAGAGCAGATGAACTTTGGGACTCTCCTCTTCTTCCACTACCTTAGTTGTGGCCCCTTGACCAGACGGGGATGGCTGCTTCAGTTCTGATCTAGGTTTTCATCTTCTGCCTTCTGGGAATCACTCAACATGGAGTAGCCATGGTAATCTTCTGGAGCATAAATGTGATCAGTCACTCCCATGCTTATAATACTCCACTGAACTCAGTGACCAGAGGATAGATCCTAAGATCTTGAGCTTGACTTGGACCGCCCTCTGCCATTGGCCCTCATCCATATCTCTGGCCTTTCTTCATGGTTAACAAGCTACTGTAGTCCAGCCACACCAAACAACTCACATTTCCCTGAATATGCCAGCCTCTCACTTTGGTGTCTTTTCTAAGCTTCTAGAAATACTAGCAATATCCTTTCTCCCTTCTTTGCCAGGAATTCCCTTTTGTATATATGTTTATATCTATATTTGATATTATACTTTTCATCTCTGTGAATTATTTCTTTTATAATTGGAAGTTTACACCTCTTAATACCCTTCACCTGGTTGGCTCATCCCCTTCTCTCCTCCCCAACTTGGCAACCAACCAGATCTCCAACCTTCAAGACTCCTGGGTTAGGAGGCCCTCTTCTGTGTTTTCCATCTCCTGGGGTCACTTCCTCTACAGCAGAATTTTCATGTTCTCTTATAACTCTCTGTTTATTTGTGAGCCTTACTGTACTATGAACGGCCCTTTATTAATCTGTAGTTCTGCAATACTCGACACATAATAATAGCAACTGTTAATTAGGTGTGACTCTGTACTAGAAACCTTGTGTGCATTAGCTCATTTAATTCACACATGATAGCTCATAAGTACTATTATCTCTGTTTTATAGTTAAAAAGATGGAAGGCCTGAGAAGTTAGGTAATTTTCCTTAGATCTTACAGCTAGTATATGTTTTGAAACTGCTAACGTTTTTCTCCAACTGAATGAACCCTTGGGGGTCTACCTATCTTACAAAGTTGCAGAGATCAAATGAAGTGATAAAGAGGATATGGCTTTGTAAACTGAAAAACTCTGAAACTGCTAATTTCCACCCCCCATATTTGTCTTCTAGTTTCCTTTCATAATAATAGAATCCCTGGTGTTTAACTAGATACATAGCTGTCCATAATAATAGCTACGGTTCCCGGACTCTCTTACAGCCGGGAATGGCCATATAATTCTGTTTCCATCAACGTGATATGAACAGAACCAAACTCACCACTTCTAGGACATAGCTTTAAAGAGAATGAAAGAGTCTTCTCCTTCCTTTCCTCTTTTCCTCTAGCTATGCATGGCCATGGTGGTGATGAGTCATCTTGGATCTTATGGATAAGATAGAAAAAGCCTGGGAGCTCTGGCCTTGTGGAATTCACATACTTACCCTACCCTACATCTGTCTGGTTGATTGTAACAGAGATAAATAAGCTTCTATCTTGTTTCAGCCAATTTGGATCTCTATTGTAACACCTAAACCTATACCCTAATCTAATATAGTCTATTCATAAGGGAGAAGAATTATTCTTATAATTCCTACACAGATGCTTTGAAACTGCATATAGGTTATATCATAAGAATTAATTTTCTCTTCTCAGTAAAATATATTACCATTCAACTATGCTTTGTTTTCCTTTTATTTTATTTTATTTTTAAAGATTTTATTTATTTGACAGAGAGAAACACAGCCAGAGAGGGAACACAAGCAGGGGGAGTGAGAGAGGGAGAAGCAGGCTTCCCGCCGAGCGGGTGGCCCAATATAGGACTCAAACCTGGGTCTCCGGGATCATGACCTGAGCCGAAGTCAGTTGTTTAACCAACTGAGCCACGCAGGCGCCCCTTTATTTTCCTTTTAAAACAGCTTTCTTGGGGCGCTTGGGTGGCTCAGTTGGTTAAGCATCTGACTTGTGATTTCAGCTCGGGGTATGACCTCAGGGTCATGAGATCAAGCTCAGCATCAGGGCTCCGCGCCCAGCATGGAGTCTGCTTGGGATTCTCTCTCTCTCCCTCTGCCCTTCCCTCACTAGGGCTCTCTCTCTAGCTCTCTCTAAAATAAATAAATCTCTAAAATAAAACAAAACATCTTTCTTGATGCATGATTGATATGCAATAAACTGAACATGTTAAAGTGTACAATTTAATAATTTTCCAGCCAGAAAACTATTTCCACGAACAAGGTAATAAACATATTCATCACAACAAATGTTATGATGCTCCTTTGTAATCTTTCTTCTCCTTCCTCTCTTCTTCTTCTTCCCCTTCTTCCCCTTCTCCTCCTCCTCCC